>APFE030044992.1:0-10179 GCA_000404065.3 Pinus taeda | reverse complement strand
ATACCACGGTATTGGCTCATGGTATTGCATGTATGAGTCATATATAAAGGATAGAGACTCCCTGCGAGGAGCATCGTGTATTATTTTGTAATTGAGCTCTGCTCTCTTGGAGGTTGCTCGCTTGAAGAGGCAAGTGAACATTACTCTCTCAATAATAAAATCATTGCTATTTTGTGTTCTTGGTATCTTTTCTTCGCATATTCTGTGTTCTGGGTATCTTTTCTTCGCATATTCTATATTTGGGTATCATTTGCACGTTAAGAGCATAACAGTATCTATCACTATTCCTTGATTAAGATGATTGTACTACATCATCTCAACCTCATCAACATATCTTCGGATACATGCATTGCCAATGACATCTTCAATGGTCCTCAGATTCCACAATGAGTGCCCCAAGAAGTAAAAAGGCCTTCCATTAGTTGCAAAGTAAAGAAAAGTTAGAAGGCTAAAGAGACTAGAGCTTTTGAGAAGCCAGAAGCCTACAAAACATATCATAGAGGGGCTAGAAAGTTGTTTGTAGCTAATAGGAAAGTGTTTACTCCACCTGATGTGGGTGGAGCTTTGCATTCTTCGTCAACTCATAGGAAAATGCTTGCTCCACACAATGTGGAAGGGGCTTTGCATTCTTCCTCAAGACATCAAGTACAATAGTTGCAGTAGGTGCATAAAGGGAAGCAAAATATGCTGGAGG
Organism: Pinus taeda; assembly: GCA_000404065.3. NCBI lineage: Eukaryota > Viridiplantae > Streptophyta > Pinopsida > Pinales > Pinaceae > Pinus > Pinus taeda. Next base: position 9,485 of record APFE030044992.1, on the reverse strand, counting down.
AAAGCCTCAATGATGAAGAGGAAAGGGAATCTAATTTGATGGAAGATGATGAACCAGAGCAGCCACACATCCACCATGGCATTGAGATAGTTGACTTGGAGGCTCAATATGAGGTAACAAATGAAAATATTTCCATAACAGAAAAAGATGCACATATCCAAGCACTGATGGACAACTTGGCGAGAGCTAAGTATGTCATTTCATAACTTGACCAAGAGAACAAGCAGCTAAGTGACAAACAAGTCCTCATGGAGCTAGAACTTTTGAAAGCAATGAGACAAGGTGACAAAGGCAAGTCAGTAATACAAGAAGAATAAACCTGAGCCACCTTGACTACAAAACAAATGCTTGAGAAGGATATTGAGGAGGATAGAGAAAATTGGCTTGAGAGGGTCAATTTTGATTTGGAGAAGCTTGTACAAAATGGAAACAGGGACAATCAAATCATTAGGCAAATGGATCGCCATTATAGTACCTGGAATAAGATTTCCAATCTGCCGGTCAAGCAAATGAAGACAAGGCTAAAACAAGCACTCAAAGGAAAAAAGGAGGGCCATGATAGGCTTAGGTTTGATGTTGAAGCTTCCTTGGATAACCAAGACACTTGATGGTGGTGTTCTCCACAAATTTTGAGTAAGTTTTCAAGAAACTTTTCCTTTTGGAGAATTTAGCAATTTTTGACATAGAAATTTTGGCTCTATACACAGCGCCACTTTTCTTGTTCTTTTCCTAGCGAAATCTAATGAGGAAATGGTTAAAAATTTTGGATTCACAATGATGAGTAGATGCACCCTGTGCATTCGCTAAGCTTTTGGAGTAGAATTGGTCAACCAAAAGGCCAAAAAACGCTCAAAAAATGACCCTTCTGGCTTCTTTTTGAGCCACAGAAGCATTCTTGGTAGAATCTAATTTTGAGGGGTAAAATTTATATATATATGATTTGAAAATATATGAAAATACATATATACCCAGAAATAAGAAGATCTGAATATATAAGTAGACTTGAAGTGCTTTCCCACAAGCTATTTTGCGCCCAATTTGGAAACCATGAACATCTCCAAAATGGCCCTACAAAAAGTGTTGCACATAGAGCTTGGGCGCTCTGCATATGGTAGTTTTATCCTGAATTTTCACTTCACTCTACCATCACTGTAATTTTGGGTTTTCTGTCATGGACAATTTTTTTACTTATGTAAATAGTAACTAGGCATGTAAATGATATGGGTAATAGTTATTATAAGGTAGATTCATTAGATCAAAATTTATCTTCACGACAAATGAATCAATTTCCTCACTTTTAAGGGCAAGTTGTTAGGTTGCCTAGATTCGATTTGCTTGTTCAGTTTTTGATGTATTAGTTCCTCATCCTAGGGATTTGACCACTGAGGATGGGAGGAGGTTGAATCAATGTCTATTATTCTTCTTATTTCTCATTATAAAGGGTTGGACTTAGTTGGATCCTTATTCTTTGAGTAGACATCGTTTTGTATGAGTTTTAGCAGGGGATTAATGGAAACTTGCAACTATTTCTTTGGGATCCATGTGATATGATGTTCAGTTTAGTTTTTGTTATGTTTTCATATCTTAAAATGTATTGTGTACTCCATTTCATCATTTCATACTCTTTAAGTGGATGTTTTCAAGTTGATAGGCATAACCCATAATATTTATGCTCTGTTTTGGGAAAATATTCACAGTTTATGTTTTCTTCAGTTTAGAAAGAATCCATGTTGATTAAATTCTCTTTTCAACTCCTCATCTGTCTCTGAATCACTTCACCCATCAAACCATAGAGTGCTCACCCTTGTGCCTAGCTTTCCCCATCAAAACCGTGCAATTTTGACCTAATTTCCTTATGCTAACTATCTGGCTCCCCCTCATCAGCAAAACCCTTCAAAATCAAATCAAGCATTGTGCTACTATACCTAGCCTAATATACATTTCTTGATTGAGTCATCTCGACAGATATCCTTACGAAGAGAGCCCTCCCGTGGCCTAGTAGGGCTAGTTACTTGGCTAAGCGTGGTTTGCGGCTACCGTGGAATTGCGTTGCTTTAGCCTGAGGTTCAATCAAGGTGATAACAAAATATTTTACTGCAATTTGACAATGCTTCTTAATATGAATTATATGTTGGTTATGTAATTTATTGTGACTCTTGAACATGTAATTCTATATTATTTCATAGGAAACCCTAATCGATATAGAAATAATAATGACCAAATAATTTCTTAAATTATAAATATATACATAAATTTAAGCTAGGTTTTATAACCATAAATATAATATGTACATACAAAACTATATGCTTTTATAAATATAACCCATCCAAATGTGCTTCGAGAGGAAGAACTCATAAACTAGCTAATGTAATTTAGGATATGGTGACGTAGTGTTTCTTATCTAGAGGCAAGAGAAATTACAACATGTGTTCCATAATGTCATCATCCTAGAAATGGAAACATTATATTATAGAGATGGTAAATATCATCCACATTGGATCATAGGTCTCTTCATTTTATGTATACGCAAGGGAATTTGTAGTACAACTTCTAACATAAATTGTCCACATTCCATCAACAATTCAATTTCTACATCAAATATAATAAGGGTAGCACTTATCATGTTTCAGACTATCTCAGTCAACCTCGATTGTGGCACTCATTATATTTCTCTACTCTTGTAGGAATGCGACCTCTCGATGTCTACAACCATACAATGGTGACTCAAAATTTGCTACCACATACTAGATTTTGATGACATGAAAGCAATTTCCATAATTTCACCTAGTGAGTGCATTGTTTTGCTACCTCAGACACCTTTGTGTTCCTTCAAGCACACATGGAAAGCTTATTTGAGAGGCACCTTACAGTGAGTTAGTAGCAATCTTTAGTATGGGTAAGAATATGAAATTATTACATAACTATTTTTCTTGGAAAAATATTTGATATGATGTTGGCAAGTGTATCGAGTTGTTAGTCACTTTTTCCATTACCAAACCAACTATTAAGAGGCAAAAAAAATGTACAACCCTCTATATACTGATGCAGGAGCATGTGACGTAGAGGGAAAAAGTCTTCCAACTTATTCCAAAGTCAAGGGAGTAGGGTCCTTTAGCCTGCAATTTCTATGTTTTCTTAGTTAAAAAATAGGATAAGAGTAGAGAATAAAACATGCTATCTTTTTTAGTTTAAAAATAGGATAAGAGTAGAGAATAAAACATGCCATCTATATGACAGATGGATAAGTTGTAATAAAGCTTCACATCTTAAATTGTTATGGAGAAAAGCCTCCTCTTGTAATAGATAAGGTCTGAGAAGACCTATCCATTAAAAAAGTAAAAATAAAGTGGTCGCCAAGCTCGTTTGAGAGGGAGAGAGAGGGGTGGTGCTAGAAGAATTATCATTGAACTTTTCTCTCGACGTTCTCAAAACTTAATGATTTTTCTATTAGTATGGATGGATGTATTCAATAATTGACTGCACTGTGTATTGAAAGGCTTCAATCACCTTCCTATTCTCTACTTGATGCTTTACTGTGTATTGGAGCATTTTGGTTCGTTTCTTTTCATTGTGAAAACATATTGTTGCCGCCACTTTAATCTCATTTTATTACAGTCAGAGGAAAACTCTGTTTGCGAAGAGTAATTGTGACATTCTCTTAAAGGAACAGTGGGTGGACGTGAAGCCTTATCAATACGGGTCCTCAATACTGCATAATAGAAAGCCTTTGCATTTGTTATGTGAGATCTCAGATTTATAGGAGCTGAACATTGTAATGACCAGCTTAAGGGAACGTCGGGTTCGAGTGGTCATCGCGTGTTGGAGTAGTGAGCTTTGGAGATCCGCGATAAGGAAAGGAACAATATAAAGCGGGATTGCATTATAAGTAATCCTTTTGAATTACTGTCCGATAATGTGTCGCGTAAGTCATTCCATAACTCCCAGCAACTGGTAAAGGAGATTGAGAGAAATCCAGACAAAAGTTAACGTTTTATACTTTTATGAAGAGGATGGCAATAGACCTCTATGAACATGCATTACCTATTAAGGAATTTGCTTGACGTTTTAAGTATTAATGCTCCAGTAAGAAAGCAACAATAGCTACCGATAAGTTGGCTTTGTTATAAAACTAGCAGTAACTAGAATTTGGTGGAATTCCATACAGTTCACTATGTTGATGTGTTGGATACCTTAAACAATTGTGGCAATGAATCTATCAGTTTAATGACTGATATGCCTAAAGATGCTTCAAAGGAAATTGAGACTGATATTCAGGAGATCGCCACCAAATTGGGAAGATTATCCCTAATGTCTGCACCCATGCCATCATATACTCCTAATCGTCTTCAGGAATCCTTATTGTTAAACTATATATTTGTACCTACTTCAGCCAAGCATGGTTGTGATTTTGTTTTTATGTTTATTGATATATTTTCTGAGATAGACATTACAGTGACGTACAAGAAGAGTATCTCACAACTGCCAACATATTATTCAAATGGGTGTTCTTACATTTTGAGATCCCACAAAACATCATATAAAAATAGGATAATAGGTTCCTAAGCGCAATATGGTCAAGCCTCTAGTCATTGTTGGACACCAATCTCACTAAATCATTTACCTTTCACCCCAACATTTATGGCTAGATAGAGGTCATCATCATGATGATCATACACATTGTTTGCATGTACAACTCAACACATCCAAAAATATGAGATGATACTCCCCCCATGTTTAATGCAACTACAACATAGCTCAATAACTGAGTTGGCTACATCCTCTCTCATGTGGGCTTGGCATTTCAACCATTGGAGAAACTCATATTGACAAATATTAACCCAAATTTCATTGAGCATTCCACTATTCATTAAAATGTGGACACATATATTAGGATTACCATCGAATAGAGGATCGAACTATATTAGCTTGTTAAGCAATACCAGCTCTTGCACCAAGGTAGGTGGCTAACTAGGAGCAAAGTTTAGTAGAAGTTTTCCTATATCATGGAAGACCTCACAACAATGGATAACATTTCTTCCTAAGCGGTATAAATAATCAAAGTGGATATCCATTTACACAAACCTATTCCATTGACTCACAACATATTTTCATGCTTTTACATTTTTTTCTATAGTTTTTAGGTTGTGAATTTATGGAGTCACTTTAAGGCCTTAAACAACATTTTTTTATGAGTAGATGCACCCTGTTCATTTGCTAATATTTTGGAGTAGAATTGGTCAACCAAAAGGTCAAAAAATTCTCAAAAAATGACCTTTCTGCCTTCTTTTTGAGCCATAGAAGCATTCTTGGTAGAATCTATTTTTGAGGGGTAAAATTGTTATATATCTGATGTGAAAATATATGAAAAAAGATACATATATACCCATAAATAAGAAGATCTAAATATATAATTAGACTTGAAGAGCATTCCCAGAAGCTATGTTGGGCCCAATTTGGACACTGTGAAGATCTCCAAAATGGCCCTTCAAAAAGTGTTGCACATAGAGCTTGGGCGCTCTCCATATGGTAGTTTTATCCTGAATTTCCACTTCACTCTGCCATGACTGTAATTTTGAGTTTTCTCTCATTGACAATTTTTTTACTTATGTAAATAGTAACTAGGCATGTAAATGATATGGGTAATAGTTATTATAAGGTAGATTCATTAGATCAAAATTTATCTTCAGGACAAATGAATCAATTTCCTCACTTTTAGAGGCAAGTTCTTAGGTTGCCTAGATTCCATTTGCTTGTTTAGTTTTTGATGTATTATTTCCTCATACTATGGATTTGACCATTGAGGATGGGAGGACGCTGAATCAATGACTATTCTTCTTCTTCTTTCTCATTATAAAGGGTTGGACTTAGCTGGATGCTTATTCTTTGAGTAGACATCATTTTGTATCAGTTTTAGCTGGAGATTAATGAAAACTTGCAACTATTTCTTTGGGATCCATGTGGTATGATGTTCATTTTAGTTTTTGTTATGTTTTCATATCTTAAAATGTATTGTTTACTCCATTTCATCATTTCATACTCTTTAAGTGGATGTTTTCAAGTTGATATGCATAACCCATAATATTTATGCTCTATTTTCGGAATATATTCACAGTTTATGTTTTCTTCTGTTTAGAAAGAATCCATGTTGCTTACATTCTCTTTTTAGCTCCTCAACTGTCTTTGAATCACTTCACCCATCAAACCATAGAGTGCTCACCCTTGTGCCTAGCTTTCCCCATCAAAATCGTGCAATTTTGACCTAATTTCCTTGCGCTAACTATGTGGCTCCCTGTGATGAGCAAAACTCTTCAAAATCAAATCAAACATTGTGCTACTATATCTAGCCTAACATAAATTTCTTGATTGAGTCATATCGGCTGATATCCTTACAAAGAGAGCCCTCTCGTGGCCTAGTAGGGCTAGTTACTTAGCTAAGCGTGGTTTTCGGCTATCGTGGAATGGCGTTGCTTCAGTGTGAGGTTCAATCAAGGTGATAACAAAATATTTTACTACAATTTCATAATGCTTCATAATATGAATTATATGTTGGTGATGTATTTTATTGTGACTCTTGAACACGTAATTCTAGATTATTTCATAGGAAACCCTAATTGATATAGAAATAATAATAACCAAATAATTTCTTAAATTATACATATATACATAAATTTAAGCTAGGTTTTATAACCATAAATATAATAGGTACATACAAAATTATATGGTTTTATAAATATAACACATCCAAATGTGCTTCGAGAGGAAAAACTCATAAACTAACTAATGTAATTTAGGATATGGTGACATAGTGTTTCTTATCTAGAGGCAAGGGAAATTACAGCATGTGTTCCATAATCTCATCATCCTAGGAATGGAAACATTATATTATACAGATGGTAAATATCATCCACATTGGATCATAGGTCTCTTCGTTTTATGTATACACAAGGGAATTTGTAGTACAACTTCTAGCATAAATTGTCCACATTCCATCAACAATTCAATTTCTACATCAAATCTAATAAGGGTAGCACTTATCATGTTTCAGAATACCTCGGTCAACCTCGATTGTGGCACTCATTATATTTCTCTACTCTTTTAGGAATGCGACCTCTCGATGGCTACAACCATACAATGGTGACTCAAAATTTTCTACCACATAGTAGATTTTGATGACACGAAAGCAAGTTCCATAATCTCACCTAGTGAGTGCATTATTTTTCTACCTCGGACACCTTTGTGTTCCTTCAAGCTCACATGGAAAGATTATTTGAGAGGCACCTTACAGTGAGTTAGTAGCAATCTTTAGTATGGGTAAGAATATGAAATTATTACATAACTAGTTTTCTTGGAAAAATATTTGATATGATGTTGGCAAGTGTATCAAGTTGTTAGTCACTTTTTCCATTACCAAGGCAACTATTAAGAGGCAAAAAAAATGTACAATCCTCTATATACTCTTAATCATCTTTAGGAATCCTTATTGTTAAACTATATATTTGTACCTACGTCAGCCAAGCATGGTAGTGATTGTGTTTTTTCTGCTTATTGATATATTTTCTAAGATAGACATTACATTTACCTACAAGAAGAGTATCTCACAACTGCCAACATATTATTCGAATGGGCGTTCTTACATTTTGGGATCCGACAAAACATCAGATAAAAATAGGATAATAGGTTCCTAAGTGCAATATGGTCAAGCCTCTAGTCATTGTTGGACACCAATCTCACTAAATCATTTAACTTTCACCCCAACATTTATGGCTAGATAGAGGTCGTCATCATGATGATCATACACATTTTTGCATGTACAACTCAACGCATCCAAAAACATGAGATGATACTCCCCCCATGTTCAACGCAACTACAACATAGCTCAATAACTAAGTTGGCTACATCCTGTCTCATGTGGGCTTGGCATTTCAACCACTGGCGCAACTCATATTGACAAATATTAACCCAAATTTCATTGAACATTCCACTATTCATTAAAATATGGACACATATATTAGGGTTACTGTCCAATAGAGGATCGAACTATATTAGCTTGTTAAGCAATACTAGCTCCTGCACCAAGGCATGTGGCTAACTAGGAGCAAAGTTTAGTAGAAGTTTTCCTATATCGTGAAAGACATCATAACAATGGATAGCATTTCTTCCTAAGGGGTATAGATAATCAAAGTGGATATCCATTTCCACTAACCTATTCCATTCACTCACAACATATTTTCATGCTTTTACATTTTTTTTCTATAGTTTTTAGGTTGTGAATTTATGGAGTCACTTTAAGGCCTTAAACAACAGTTTTTTGGGGATAGAAGACTATGAAAACTGTATACTCCATTAGTAGTTGAAAATTTTACTTCTTGTATACATACCTTTTTCAATGGACTATTATTTGTTTCAAACAATGATCGTATGCCAAAGTTACGACCCCATAAATTTGGTGTCACCATGGAAGACCACAAGCATTTTGTGATTGATCTCCTAGAGTTATGTTTTTTTATTTTTATGGTTTCTCATTGATTTTTTTAATGTTAAAAGACCTTTGGGCATCATTATAATATAATTCAAAGAATGGTGTAGATTTCAGATTTCTTGTGAGGGATAAGTTACCACCATTTTAGGTAGCTTTTTTCATTCTCCATGTAAATAGCATAAACATTTTCCATTTATTAATAGATTTAAAGTTTCAATGTATCTCTATGTTTTGGTTATAAATCTACACATAATTTCATTCCCTTCATAAATTCACGTCACATTTTCTAGGTATGAGCAATGAGTTGAGGTGGGGATGAGATCATCATGAAACAATGGAATGTGTTCCTTCCTAGTAGGATCAAAATTGTCTCATCTCACTACCAAGTTTGGGTGGCATATTTATTTTATATATAAAGTAAATGACCCTACACTTTTGTAATAAGAAGGTTATGTTCTAGTCAAAGATATAATAATTAATTTCCTAAAGTAAACAAGGTTTAGGTAATGAAACTCAATAGTTGTAACCATTATTGAGGTAACCAAGAGGTTGAAAGAATAAGTTGCAAGATGTAAATATAAAGTGTTGAAGGCCTCTAAAAGCAGGGGATTTCATGGATTGTATAATGTAGGAACTTATTTTCAAGATAATATTGAGAAGCTCTAAGGACCAACCCGAAGGATGAAATCATTCTATGCATACTATGATTTTTTGAGGACTATTTTTTGATAATATCTTTGTTTTTACACTTGCTTGTGAGATATATTACTTCTTTAAAAGTATATTTTTCTTTTGATTAATTAGTATAATTTCAAAGGCTTTGCCAATTAGAGGAAATTTGGTTTTAAAACGTTAACATTGATTTTCCATGTTATAATGTGTAAGCCAATGCAAATGTGTTATAGTGTTCATTTTAAATTTAAATTTTATGAAATCTCTTGTAAATATATTAATTTAAATATAAAATGTATATGAATGTATATTTTGATAAAAATGTATTTATTTG
>APFE030044985.1:0-12901 GCA_000404065.3 Pinus taeda | reverse complement strand
CATCAGGGTTTCTAAAGAACCCTTCCTAAGTCTGTTGGACTTGGCTAAGGATTCTTATAACCAATATATTGATAATTCCATGATGAATTACAACTAGAGCTTGGTCCTTGGACCACCTTAATCTAGTAGAAATCTCATGTAATACTAAATTAAGAAAATATGGGAGGTTCAGGGTTACCTTTTGCCTCAGGGATGCCATAAGTTTAAGATGATGCCCCCTTACCATGTTTTATCTTCCATCACATGTGATGTACTACTGGATAATCTTTTCTTTCTCCTTCCATGGTCCAATCAATGAATATGGGTCATGCCCCTTCCCTTTTTAGATATTTTCTTCACTAAGATTTAAGAACATAAGAGTCGCGTTCTGAAGAGAGGTGTGTATTTCATACCACTTTTCTCCTTCCATTGAGAACCCTGTCACTTTTGCTATTACACTTTCATTTACTTTCACCTATATGTTTCTGACTACTGCTACACCATTTTCCAAACTCTTAGTGTTCCAGTGCTACGACGTTTTTGAACCCCTGTAGAAGTTGAAAATATTCTATCCATCCAGCTTGAATTAAAATGTTATGTTCCTATTTTGAAACCTATAGCTGCGTGGGTTCATTTTGAACTAAAAGCCCACCCATTGTGAACTGTTTGACAGGGCACAATCTTAAAATTTGGAAACAACATAATTCACAATATAAAACAAAAATAAGCTCGTACAAAGTATAACAGTTTCATCAAAATTCAATGGTATTCAAAAATGCAGATAACAATTGTATGTTAGTGCCAATTCTCCCCCCCAATAGGAGTAAATGTCTTCTGTGGACGTTAATCAAATTTTGACAAGATGACAGATTTGGTACATTTGGAAGACAATGGTACATTAATGCAGTGCAATAAAGCAACCGTCAAAAGGATAAATATAAATCGTTATATATCTATGGCACATGAGGAAATGATTATGATACATGTGTAGTAATAATAACGTGATTTATTTAGACCCACAGAGGATGTGGACAAAACAAAGGCATGGGGATGTGTACAAAGGACTAGATGGATGGAAGTAATAGTTATATTAGCGTATCATTAGAGAAAAGAAAGGAAGATTAATTTAGAATGTTGATTTTCTAGAAAAAGAGTATTTCTAATATGTAGAATTATAGTAAAATTATCATGAAGAACCAAATGTCACCACATTCATGGAAGGGTTTAAGAATGTCCATAAATAGATTTAATGTTGAAGGAACAAAAAGCCAAGTTATATTGTAATTATTCGTTTTAATTCAATACCATAAGCATGGCCTCGACTGCCACCAGGTGTCCATAGCCTCGACAGGGTTTCCTTTTTAACCCTTTGAGATGCTAGTGTGCCATTTACTAAGAGATTTTCCAAATGTTCTGTTACAATTTTTCTTGAAGTATTTACGGAAAGCCACTATTCTGGTGTGGTGACCGGTAAACAAAAATGTCATTCACTAGAGCTAAGTAAGCTTGTGAGGAGAGCTCTTTTCCTTCGAATTAAAAGCCAAAGGCCATTACCTTGGTTTGGTGACCAGAAATGGTAATGTCACTCCACTAGATCCTATGATCATGGTAGGTTGGCTCGTGATGAGACCTCCTATCCTTTGTTAAATTATAATTTTCATTAATCTTAATAGGTTACTTAGTAAATGGGGTGGCATGCCAACTCCTTAAGAGTTAGGGATGGCGTAAGAAGTATTACAATAATTACTTTTCTAGCTTGCTAATTTTTTCCTCAGAAAATATTATGGTTGTTTATCATTGGAAGATTGGAATTCAAAGATATTCCGTAAGTGGTGATGAAAGGAATGTAATATGGAAATTATTATAATTTTTCTACAATTATAGAAAGATTTAAAAATTTATGGAAATTTCAAAATTATGATAATGATTTCTCATAAAAGATTCTCTAATAATAGCCATAAAAAAAATTGGTTTCCCACCAACATATAAGGAGAAAACTAAAAATGTTCCTTTCCCTATAGGAATAAACAAACCAAAAAAATGATCATTGCATCTTAAAGATCAACATGTGTATTTAAAGGAAACAACATTGTGTATAAAATAATAGTAACATGATGAAAGAAAAAGCGGTTGTGACTAAGGGAACAATAACTGTGAGTGGGGAAACATTAAGGGATAAACAAATATAATTGAGGAAACAATGATTGTGACTAAGGAAACAACAACTATGAATAAGGAAACAATGGTTGCAACTAAGGGAGAAACAACTGTAAATGAGGAAATAATGGTTGTGACTAAGGAAACAACAATTGTGATTGAGGAAAAAATGGTCGTGGATAAGGAAACAACAACTGTGACTCAGGAAAAAACAATTATGATTAAGGAAACAACAACTATCACTGAGGAAAAAATGGATGTGACTAAGGAAACAATAATTGTGACTAAGGAAATAATGATTATGGTTAAGGAAACAACAACCATGACTAAAGAAATAGTGGTTGTGGCTAAGGAAACAACAACTATGACTGAGGAAACATCGATTGTGACTAAGGAAACAACAACTATGACTAAGGAAATAACAATTGTAGTTAAAGAAACAACAACTATGATTGAAGAAACAAGAGTTGTGACTAAGGAAATGACAAATGTGTCTAAGGAAACAATCACTGTGGTTAATGAAACAACAATTGTGACAAAATAATAACGATGATTTATTTATTATTATTTATTATTATTATTATTTTTAAATAACAAAATAAAGGATTATTTACATTATGTACAAAATTTGTTCAAAAAGATTTACTTGATTGTGGTTGCACGGAAATTTCCCCGATCAACTACAACCTACAAATTAGAATCATTATTGATTTCTTGAAGAAAATGATCTTCAATAAGTGGTTGATCATACATACGGAACCGATGCCCATTGAAAAGGAACAAAATGCCAACATTATCAATTGTAGTAGTGCATATTGTTGCATTTTCATTGACTTCAGTAATTTTGTAAGGACCAAGCCACCTCGTTTGAAGTTTACCTGGGAAATATTGGAATCTCGAATAGTATAACAATGCCCAATCTCCTTTCTAGAAAATTTTCTCTTTAATCAAGCTATCATGTCATTTAGCCCTTTGTTGCTGAATCACGACAGTCTGTTGTAAAGCAAGAAGACTTATTTCATCTAATTTGTTGAGTTGTTGTCAGCGTTGTGTATATGTTTCCGTGAGGTCCAATCCAACTTCCTTTGCAGTTTTGAGAGTGTGAACTTCAAATTCAATTGGAAAAATGGGTTCCTTATCGAAAATGAGATGATAAGTTGAATAACTAGTAGTATTGTGCCAGGCTATCTGATAGGCCAATAAGGCCTTCGGGAGCTTGGAAACCCAGTATCGATGATTCAAATATATTCTTTTAGTTAAAATCATCTCTAAGACTTTATTAGTGCTTTCCACCTACCCATTTGTTTGCGGATGGTAAGGAGAAGTAACTATGTGTTTAACATGGTAATTTTGTAGCGTGGTTGAAATTTTGTGAGCAGCAAATTGTGATCCCCTGTCTGGTACAAGCTCTCGACGCATTCCATATTGAACAAATAATTCGAACAAAAAATGAATGACTGCTTCTTCTGTGGCCTTTGGGAGTGAAATTGCTTCCACCCATTTTGTAACATAGTATGTACAAACCAGAATATATGTTTTCTAATTTGAAGGTGGGTAAAAGGGGCCTACAAAGTCCATTTCCCATCTTTCGAATGGTTCTAGTACAATTTGCGGTTGAAGGGGCATTTCATCAAAATGAATGGGTTGACCCATCCTTTGACATCTATCACAATTTTAGACATATTTATTTGCATCTCTAAATATTGTGGGCAAAAAATAGCCCATCTATAAGATTTTATGTGTAGTTCTCCGATCAGCAAAGTGACCCCCACAAGGCTCATCATGACAGTCCCTGAGGATATCATAAATTTCATCTTCTCTGACACATCTTCGAATCAAAAGATCAACCCCTATATGAAAAAGGTAACTGTCCATCCATGAAAAATTCACGTTGCACTGGATAATAAGGTTCTTTTCCTAAGATGCAAATGTGATGGAAATTTTCCAGTTGCCAAGTAACTTACTACATTAGCATACTAGGGTGTTTTGATAGTTACTGCAAAAAAAATTTCATCTGGGAATTGGTCTTCAACTGGGGAAGAATCAACCACAGCTGGAAATATTAACAAAAAGTGTGCAACAAGGTATTATTTTTTTTGCTGATCTTTTATGGTAATGTCAAACTCTTGCAACAACCATAACCAACGAGTTACTTTATCAATGGTAACAAATTTGTTAGCTAAATAACAAATAGAAATTATTAGTGTACAAAAAAACTAGATGTCGTGTTATGTAATGGCGAAATTTATTTATGGCATAAATAATAGCTAAAAATTATTTTTCTGTCACATTGTAACTGAATTCAACTGACATAAGGTTCTTGCTAATGTAATAAATGGTATAAGGCTTTTTATCCTCTTCTTTTCCAAGGACTGCTCCTATCATTGTATCTGATGCAACTAAGGATATATGAAATGGTAAATTCCATTTTGGTCCCCAACACAGGAGTTGTTGAGATCATCCTCTTCAGATCTGCAAAAGAAGTATCCCATTTATCAGTCCATTCGAATTCCACATGTCCAGTCAATACATACAAAGGTGCTACAATTTTTGAAAATGCTATAAAACGACGATAATAACCAGCATAACCAACGAAACTACGTACCTCTGTTTGAATTCAAGGAGTCAGAATTTTAAGGATTATGTTGATCTTGGATGGATCTACCTAAATGCATGTAGCAAAAATAAAATGTCCCTAAACTATGCCCTCTGTCATCACCATGTGACTTTTTTCGTGACCAAGGCACAACCTAGTGTCTATACATCATGCAAAAAAATTCTCAAGATTCTACAAAGCTTGGCCAAATTCATCACCATAGGGGGTAAATTCATCCACATATAGTTCAAGTACCTCACTAATCAACTTAGAAAAAATACTAAGAACTTCCCTTTGAAAAATGGCTGGTGCATTGCACAACCCAAATGGTAAGACCATTTATGAAAATATTCCCCATGGACAAGTGAATGTAGCTTTGTCTTGGTCTTTAGGGGAAATCTGTATTGATTATATCCACAGAACCCATCTAAGAAAGAAAAATATTTATTTCCAGTAAGAGTGTGAAGGAATTGATCCACAAATGGAAGGGGAAAATGATCCTTCTACGTGGATTTATTTAATTCTCTATAGTTGACACAAATTCTCCATTTTGAATTCTCTTTGGGGACTACCACTAGTGGTGAAACCCATTGGCTATTAGAAATAGGATACATAAAATTAACATTAAGAAGTTTTTGAAGCTCTTTTTTTACTATATCTTTGAGGTGTGGATTTAGTCTTCTTTGTGGTTGACGAATGGCATGAGCATCTTTCTCAATATAGATATGATGTGTACATAATTGTGGATCGATGCCCTTCATATCTGAATATTCCCAGGCAAAATCCTGTTTATACTTTTGAAGAATTTGAATCAACCTTTCATGCTAGAGGTCATTAAAGCCAACATTAATGTTTACGGTCTTTCCAGGCTC
Source organism: Pinus taeda (assembly GCA_000404065.3). NCBI lineage: Eukaryota > Viridiplantae > Streptophyta > Pinopsida > Pinales > Pinaceae > Pinus > Pinus taeda. Next base: position 7,297 of record APFE030044985.1, on the reverse strand, counting down.
GATTTCAATAGGAATATTGTTATATACTACAGTCATAGGTATTTGTTCAACGTTCAAATCATCTAATGGATCTCCTTGGGCTTCCAATAATAGAAGGTTGATTAATGAATCCATTAATTACATCATCCTCAAATTATTTTTTAAAAATAAGGGATTTATCAATAGTAAGAGGAGAGCATAAATTTCCTTCCTAATATTCAGGTGGGGAACATATAAAATCATCAATCAATACGTTGGGTTTAGTAGGAGGGTATAAAATAAGATTCTTGATGGCTAGTCCTTTAGCAATATTCATGCTTCTAGTTCGACACCCTATATACATCTGCAGTGGCAAGCCACGATCTTCCTAATATCAAAGGGTGTCCTTCTAGTTTATTTCAAGGATTGAGGACCAGAAAATCCGCTGGATATTCCCAAGAATCCATAGAAACAATAATGTCATCCAAAGTTCCTTTTGGTTTTTCAATAGATCTATTTGCCAACTCCAACATAGTAGAGTTGGTTAAATCTAGTTATTCCAAGGAGTCCACAAGTTTCATGTGTTATAATATTTATGGCTGCTCCTAATTCCACCAAGGTATTTGGGAAATTATATCCCTGATATGGGAAGTAACAACATGGTTTCCAGGGTCATCATATTTAATTGGTATTTGTTTCCCCATAATAAGATCAGAGAGTTTACCTAAAGCATGGAATGTAGGAGTGTCTTTCTGTTTCCTACCAGGCTTCTTAACACATAATTATTTAATGGTTATATCATAAATTGGTATCTCACTAATAGATTGTAGGAGAGGAATTTTGATATATAAATTTTGTAGATCCCTTAAGAGGTCATAATTAGGTTGTACAGGTGATTTTATTATGGTCAAACTTTCAGGGAATAGGGGAGCAGTGTCTGTAGTCTCAATACATGTCTTTTTTTTCAGTTTATTTACTGGACAAATCTGCTTTAGTAATGATTACATTAGGATGAGACTGTTCTGTCAATGACTTCTCCTTCGTAGATTTATCATTTTACGATTTCTCTTGATTTTTTGAGTGATCTTCTAAAAAGATGGTTCGTCTGGATCTCAGACGTACTTCATTACATTCTAAATAAGAAGGGGGATCTGAACTTTCCAGAATTTCAAAAAATTGCACAGGTCTGCTATTTGAATTTGGGTTTGGCTATTCAGGTAACTGAGGTCGAAGTGGAGGTGGAGTATTTGAAGATAACTGAAGTGGAGGTGGAGTGTTTGAAGATAATTGAAGTGGAGATTGTATCGATGGTTGATTTTGTGGATGTGGCATTGCCCCCATTGATTGATTAATAAGTCTAGTGGGGCATTTCCAATCCTGGTTTCACATTGAGCCTTGAGTAGGTTGATTTGCCCATTGTGGAGGATATAAATTATTTGATTTATTTTTCCATGAAGTTGTGGCATACTATTGATTTGGCCAAGGCAGACTGGGGAATGAATGATTTGTCCAAGGTGGTAAATTATATGGCTGTGGTTGCAAGGTATTAGGAGAATGTTGTTGGCCCTACAAATTTGATCCAAGAAATTGTTGCTGAGCAAATTGTCCATAAAAAAACATAGAAGGGTCTTGTGGCATACCTGATGGGTGATTTTTCCATTCTCGCCATTGTGCCATAAAATACACTTGTTCTAGATCTTCTTCATATTCCTTAAATATAGTCTTCAACCTAGGAAGTGAATGGAAAAGATCAATTGAATGATTTTTGGTGAAAATGTCGCATGTCTCAATTGTGTCCAATGGAAATTCCTTGCGACTATTCTTCTTTTGATAGAAAGGAAAAAAAATAGTGAATACTTGTTCTGCTTCAACTCGTTTTTGTTTTACTTGCGAAATATTGAATTGTGTTGTTAGGGTACTTAAAACATCAGTTTTAAATTCTTCTAAAAGATTACCAATTTTTGCTCTTGTAACCCCACTACTTAATGTTCTGCTAGATCTGCTAAGAGGATTGCTAATTCCAGGTATAGTTCATGTACTTCCTCATGAACACCTAATACATGGTTTCGTGAACACCTGATACACGGTTTTATGATGTCATCATATTCTTCTTTTGAAATGTCACCTTGCCCAATGAAATTAAGTGTTTCTATCCATTCATTTTTCATGCCCCTAATCAAAGCAATTTTTAATACATCCTTAGGTAGGGTGGTGTATGGCGATCTTTGTAAATTATATTGGAACCTTTCAACATATTATTTCAAAGTTTCATCTTCTTTTGACATCATTTAAATGTTTGTTCCCTTAAATCCCTGTATCTGCAATAGTCTTGATATTTAGTAAGGAAGGCTTCTCTCATTTGATCCCATTAGGTTATAGTACCAACCCCCATCCCCATGAACCATCGTAATGCTACTCCCTTTAAGATAGAAGGAAACAATTTTAATTTTTGAGGGTCGGTAGTATAATCATAACCTCGGCATAAAACATTGAACTCAAAAAAAAATGCATTAGGATCTTCAGAAGCTATTTCATGGAAGTTTGGAAGGTTTTGCAATGGAATATCTTTCATTGGTTCATTATTCTATAGATCAATAATACGATATTCTATAGTTGTAGTTTGTGTTCTTGCTGCTACATTTTCGATTTGGTTAAAGAACTGCCAGTAATCTTCAATAATCCCATGACCATGAGGTACTGTATGGAAAGTAATATACTAATAGGGTTTCAGATCTTGAATAGGTCTCATGGCACTATTTAGATCAGGAACTTCAATATCTCTCCTTATAATAGGTGTTGCAGAAAAATCCAGATCATAAGGTCATGGTTATGGTTCACTTGTCTCACCTCCCCCTTCCCTTAAGTTACAAGAGTGCCCTTCAATTTTACTAGAAGGACTGAGATTTCTAACATATATGTCTTGGAAGCTCTGCTAAGATCCTACGGTTTTATCATGAATATCAACATTAGCTGCAACAAATGACCTTGCTACTCGAGGGGCAACAATAGTAGAACCCTTCCCAGATCTTTCTCGGGGACATACTGACGCTTGAGACTCTGATTTGTGAATGATTTCATCTATAAAGGTTGTTCTTCCAAGGCCAACTTGACCTTGGATTTTGGTGGCTTTCGTTGTATATTTATGAGCTATATCTATCTGGTTCGTAATACTTGGCTTCTTTCTATTCATACATACTAAACTATCTAAACGTATTAGCTGAGGGTAGGCACTGACACAAGATTTTTACTTAAGCACATGCGCATGTTCTTACCTTCCATCTTGAATACCCATTCTTTAGGGATACAACCAACATTCTCATTGACAACCTCCCTGGCAACGATGCCAAAATGTTGGGCCAATTAATTATTCCTAAAAAGGACCAACTAATCTTCTACACATTAATCTATCAACTAGAAGTTTCACTCTACTATTTCAAGGTTATCAACACTGTTTGTGCAAGAGGAATGCAATTATTACTAAAGGTCTTATGGAAAAGAAAGACTACAATATTAAAGGAATCAATTCAAAACGCAATCTTCAACTATCACAAGCTATTCAAATTGTTAACTTCTACAAATATCGGAAGGAAACAACAAAAGGAAACATACTAACCAACAAGTTATTTCTTAAGGAACAACTTCTACAGAGTGAAGAGATAACACTATGCAATCATACTAACTAAAAATCATTGATCAAATGAAATATAAATCTATGATAACTTTACGGAAATGAAAGAAAATAATATGTCTTCTTGTTGGGACGTTCATTTAATTTTGAACGATTTTGACCAGTTTTGACTGACCAAAGGGTGGGAAAGACACAGATGGCTGAAACAGTTGGGTGGCGGAACAAAGAATTGTGGAGGAGTGGTGGCAAGGTGGTAGCGGAAGGCAAAGGCAGCTGAGGGGATGGGAAGGTGCAGAAACAGCCAAGAGAGAAAATAGCCGAGTGAGAACTGGTAGTCCAGGTAGTCAGGAAGGATACAAAATGGGAAGACCAGAGAGGGAAAAGGTTGTTGTTGAACCCACCGGGGGACGAAGGAGTCAGTTGCATAAGAGAAACACAGTTGCAAAGGTTGAATGAGAGAGTGCTGGGATCTGAGGGACTTGGTTACAAAACTAATCTAAAACTGAGCAACTGAGTTGGGTATTCTATGTAATTCTTATGGTGAATGCCAGATTATAATGTAACCTATTATGTTAAGTTTAATATGAGATAGATCTGATGGTTGTCGTGACTTCTAATGTATTGAGCATTGTGTTTATTGGGTCCATTAAAATTTTAAATAGTCTATCTGTTGCACGTAGATGGTAATTCATAGATTGATGCAAGGATGTTGTTATTTCTGTGTTCTTTATAATGGATCTATGCATATGATTTAAGGATACTATTATATCTATTCCGCGTATAATGGATATGTATGTGTATGATTGCGTATGCCAGTTGATATTCCCTCGACCCTATGTTCAACCCTTCTCCCTTTTGGTTGCGACGCGCCTTAGGTGAGACTTGTTGCCCTTCGGAGTAGGGTGAAAATGTCGGCGTTGTCCTAGAGTACAATGGACCACTGTTGACCTCTTGGAGCCCAAACCCAAGGTCTCTTCTCTGATGACTCTTTCAAGCTAACAAATGGTTCCATTACCAGGACCTGAAGTTGAGAGAACTAGTTCAGAATATGGTGTCAAGGGTATTTAAAAGAGAGATCAGAGACTGGTGGAATCATAAAGTAGATCAATTTGTGGCATAGAATGCTGGCCACAGGATTCAACCGATTGGCAAAATACGGGAGGGGATTTTATACACTAATGGCATAAATGACCAGTATGAAATTTTCTGGTTCAAGTTCCTCGAGGACCTATATCATTGGTTGAGAGAGCTGAAGAGGCAAAGTCAGTCAAGTGGATCAATGACAGTTTTGCCATAGTTAGACTCCATTCTATATCGCATTGCTACGATAGGTGGATACCGATCAGACGAGAGCAGTCAATTTCTGGGTAAAGACTATGGTGGAAGGGTACGTGTTCGAGTTTGCTATGGAGAGATACTAGTCTTTCTCAAAGGCAGAAGCTGTGTTCAACTCCGATATGGGGGGGAATTGATAAGAGAAGTCTTGACATGGATTAAGATGTTTTTGGTAGAGGAAGGACTGCTATCTTTACCCACTGCCAGGATGGAAGCGTAAAACCCCAGTATTGGGGGAAGGAATTTGGGGAGGAAATGTTGCCTACAGAGGGATAATCATGCTGTGAGGGGATGGATGTAGAAGGATTGAAAAGAGCTAGGGATGTTAGAGCACAAAGGAGGGTGCTTCTAGTGGATAAGTGGCAGGAAAGAGCGGCTCAGGCCCTAGGGAAGAAAAGGAGGGGGCCCCATAAAATAGGAGTGATGATGGGAAAACCCCGAGTTGAGAAGGAGGGAGAAGACGGTGCTAGGCAAACCGAGTGCGGGAGAAAGGGATGTTAGAACCAGGAAAATGAAGAAGGATGTTTCCTGCAGGTTGTGAAAATAGGATCACAACAAGAGATCGAAGGAGGACCATATCGGAAGGTTGCAGAAGTGGAATCACAACATGGAACTGAAGGGAGACCTTTCCTGCAGGTTATGGAAGTAGACTTGCGAGATTAGAAACCATATCAACATGAAGAAAGAGATGACGATAATGTTGGTGATGGGATGAGGAGGTTGTTTGATGAGGAAGAAGCATCCATCAAAATTTAGTAGCTCCAACTCTCAAATGTAAGTGGTGTTTTCCCCAACCTTCCCCTGGTACTTTATCACAAACCAGAAGAATTTGTCATTAGCTTAGCCAAGGCAGCGCGAGTATATAGTGTGCAGGAGAAATACATGACCGGTTTCAATATTGGAAGTAGTACAAGACCTAGCTATGGCAGTAACTTGGGACTACAGGGATCCCAACAGCTGGGAAGCAAAGGTTTTGTGTTGTTAGCCCATACTTAGAGCAGTATGGCAAGATCATTTACTAGATACTCGAAATTTGCAGGAAGGGGGAATGAGGATGTGGAGTAGCACTGGTACCTCTGCGAAGCCATTTGGAGGGCCTGTTAGATTCCGAATAATGTCTGGGTGGTCAAATTCCAGACCATGCTAAGAAAATAGGCTCTACATTGGTTCATAAAGTGGGAAGAGCAGAACCAGAATCCCACCATAGATGATAATAAGAGGGGATTTATGCAGGAGTTCAAGGTGTTGCAGACATATCAACAGGGGTTATCAGAGCTGTGGGAAATCAAGCAAAGGGAGGGTGAGATGGCTTGGGAGCTCATGCAAAGGTTTAGCCATCACCAAGCTGAGTTACACCTTGGACCCAAACCACCAACGAGACTCATTTATCAAGGCACTCTTGTCCTTGACCAGAACACCACTGACACAAAAGAATATAGGAACCCTACAAGATACATTGGAGCAAGCATCCTGAATAGAAGCAATGGCAGGATACCCCCATGAATACCAAGGAGGCACCAGTCTATAAGATTCGGCAATTACAAGCGTGCAGAGCCAGATCATGAATTTGACTGAGAAGCTGAGGGATCTCCAGCTCGTACGACTAGCCAGGCCCAATGTTTGGTGCACCCATTTCCTGGTGGAAGGGCACGTTGTGACGGAATGCCCACTATTGTGGGGAATTAATCAACCAGGAGGGGTGGCGGGGTCATCAGGGGCCCCTCCCACAGTAGGAGTTGTGGCAGTCGGAGCGCAAGGACCCTTCCCAGGAAGGAATAACGTAGACTTCTGTGAGATCTCTAGGGCATATGGGCACCTGCTGCAGATGTGCCCAATTCTGCAGAAGTACTCTAATGTCCCCAATAACAACTACTGTGAGTTCTGTGCATCGACAACTCATCACATCGATCAGTGTGGAGCGTTGGATGCTCTAGTAGTGTCAGGCGGAATGAGTCGATCTTGCAAACAAGATAGACCTTCCTAGAATCTAAAGAAGACCTAATGACAAGCAAACCAACCAGACACTATCTTTCTCTAAATGTGCTTTATAAATAATGGCAAACATGTGTGTTTAAGGCCTACCTTATGTCCAACGCAAGTTTGGGGATGCCTTTGCTCCTTTGATCCAAGTAACTTCCTTTGTCGGAAACCTACAAACACAAACAAGGCAAACGATTAAATAACACCTGAATAACCAGTATTATAAAACATATTTAACATGAAAGTCAAGGAGTCCATGAAACAAATTACATGAGATACTTGTTGAGAAAAATGAGCTTGATTGTATTAATTCAAAAGAAGAATAACTTTACAACCTTTGCCTTGACACTGTACAAGCTCCTCCCAGGGTCCAACAAGAAGTCTCCTCTACTTTGA
>APFE030044980.1:0-14376 GCA_000404065.3 Pinus taeda | reverse complement strand
TAAGTATTTATTATGTTTTCTCTATAACAATTTTAATCATAAGCATATTAAGTGGCAATATTTGTATTAAAAAATTGTCAATTTTTTACAATTCACAAGAGAAAACATTAATAGTATGTTTAAATTTATTCTTTAAAAAATGATCTATTCAAGTTAAGGAGAGTGTGCATTCTTAAGTTGGACTTAGGGTGGGATTAAAGGGAATTATAAATTAGAAAAATGACATAATTATGTTGTTGTTGTTGTTGTTATTATTATTATTATTAAAAGATAAAGTGATAATTTAAGATTCTATAGAAAAAAAAAAAAAAATTGTGAATGAAATGCTTTACCTATAAAGTTATTTAATGATCATAATAATCAATTTCTATTTGTAACACTCCATGCTCCATGAAAGAATTACCGTGGTTATTAAATTCAGTTTTATGTCTTACTACATTAATTTCTTTTACATTATGATAATGATTGAAGAATTACTGTGGTTATTAAATTCAATTTTATGTCTTACTGCATTAATTTCTTTTACATTATGACAATGACTCTTACTGCATTAATTTCTTTTACATTATGATAATGACTGAAGAATTACTGTGGTTATTAAATTCAATATTATGTCTTATTGCATTAATTTCTTTTACATTATGACAATGAATGAGGCTCAGAAAGCGAGATAACAATTTCTTACCTAATTTATGATTAATTAGGAATCCATACATGTTAATAAAAATAAATTGTTTGCTATAATTAAAAGAAGTAGTTATCAAGAAACAGTTACACCCAAGGGAAATATAGAAGGGAAAAGAAAGAAAAAAGGGGGCTATCCTAGAGTTGGGGGAGGACCAAGGGAAATATAGAAGGGAAAAGAAAGAAAAAAGGGGCCTATCCTAGCGCTGGGGGAGGACCACTGGGAAGTCGCTCATTACAGTCAAACAAAGTGCAGGACTTGAGGCTAGATAGTGAAGTCCTAAGGCACAAGACATCAACTAAGTGCAGGACTTGAGGCTAGATAGTGAAGTCCTAAGGCACAAGACATCAACTGTAGCGGGATATAATCCAAGTGTGAAAGAAAGAAAGTGCTCGAGGGAGAGCCTGGATGTAATCGCCAGGCTCATCGCTGGGAGGAGAGACCTTCTAGATGAATCTAGATTTACATACTCACAAACTTAAATGAGATAAGTATCATAGATTTCTTTTGAAAGAAAAGATAACATTAGTTTATAGAAATATATTTACATACAAGAACAAAATTGTTTAGAATATTTTTCTAGTAACAAATAGTAATGCATGACGACCATTACTGAATAAAGAAATAGGCTTGCAACATTGTTCTCTTAAGAAAATAATGCATAGAAAGTAATGTTGAACAACCACCAATAAAGAATTTATACCTGAACTATTTTTTCTTGACAAACAAAGGTTACATTGTAATGCATAATAACTGTCAAATCATGAAGTCATGCATGAATATTAATGGGGAATCTGGTAAAATAACTCTCTATAAGCATGAACATTTTTTAGAATTTGGTGAAACAATTCTCTATGAAGAAGTCAAGTATTACTTATAAATTGTAATAGAGGAAATATTAAAAACCCTAAGGCGAAATTCCTCTTTCGGAAAAGAATAAGAATCACCATTCCAATTAAATGTAATAAGGAAGTCGAATAAATGATAGGGATGAGACAACTCTTTAAACGATACTTAACAAATTACATCAAGTGGGAAAAATGAAAAATAACTTAGCATTCCTGACAGACTGCATCTTAGTCGCATCTATGAACATCATATAATCCTTCCAACAAATTGACAATAGAGCCAAAGTGTAAACAAATGTAATAGAATATGGAAAACATGTGCATATATCTTTAGAAACAAACATAACAGTCTACAAAATGAAGTTAGCGAGTGCTCAAACTGGAGTAAAGGCCGAAAGGCCCTCGAGTTCTCAATCCCTTGAGTTGCCGACACTCTAGAGAATATTAAAATTACAAACATATTTACAAAAAATAGCCATGGACTTATGAATCTCAAAACCCTGAAACCTATCTATAACTCCACACCGAGATTTTCTGAGGAAGGTAATTTAAGCCATTCCCACAATCTTTTAATAAAAAAAAAAAAAAAAAACAAGAAGACAATAAAGCTAGGCTACAACCTTCTGCCAAAACAAAATTCCTCAGGAATCCAAAATGAAACAGTCATCTTAGGGAGCTCGCAAAGAGATTCTTCCAGCCTATGACAAATCACAGTGATTATGAGTTTGCATGGACTCTGTAGAAGCAGACTTAAACGTGAAAGCACCTCGACAACAATGATAGCTTACCTGCAAGGTCATTCATGGTCATTCTTAAAACCTGTGGGAGAATGACAACCTTTTATTGACCTGTATCAAAATAGCTATACGAAAATAACAACCTTATTTGAGTTGAGAGAGTTCCGTCCACGAGTCGGCCACCTACCTTGCATAGAACCGTTCACAAGAATAGGAACAACATGAATAAGGAAATGTGAGAATAAAAGAATCGACATTCAGAGGCTTACCTTCATTAAACCAGTGTTGGAAACCACCACCCCTTGCTGAGACTAAGGAACCTTGTTCCAAGCTTGGCCAACAAAAGCCATGCGTTAACCCTGTGTATTGAGATGAATTTAAATTCAGACCATGAACACATCTAGTAACAGAGAGTTGTAATGAGTGAGGTTGAAGATTCTAGTTACCTCCCCATGAGAGATGAACAAACAGAGGCATTATTCATGGACAAGAGTCACTAACCAGCTGAGGAACCAAGGGCTAAAGCCGTTGCAGAGCGACCAATATCCTCACCTCCAGGAAGCGAATGAACTCCTGTTCGATCAGAGATAGTGAGTTGGGCAGTTCGAAAAGTCCTAAGCCCTGCTCACCATCAAATCACCCCAACCAAATCAATGGGTGAGAGCTATTACAAATGTCAGAGTTAGCTCGAGTTGGTGGACAGGTGCATGTGATGGAGTAGCCTAGGAGTGTGCCGTGTGGGCTGAGCGTACATGAGGTCTGCATCCCAAGGTTGAGTGAATGGTCTAATGCCTTGCGGTAGGCCATGTGATTCATTAAGGCATGGAAAAAATAGATAAGCAGCTGACTATGGCATTTAATACATTTATTAATAAACATTTGTGCCATAAAAATCCGCTTCCGCCTTCATGGCATATGACTCATAATTGGTTTAATACATAGATGTAAATGTAAAAGTTTATATATATATATATATATATTATATATATATATATAATATATTATATATATATATTATATATATATTATATATAATATATATATAATATATATTATATATATATATTATACACACACACACACTTTCCCCCAAAAGTCTCAGTGTGTACGATCTGAGCTTTGATACCATTTTGTACACTGAGACTATGGGGAAAAGTATATATATATATATATATATATATATATATATATATATATATATAGATATATATATATATATATATATATATATATATATTATATTATATATATATCTTTATATATATATATATGCAATTGAATGTGTATCTTTAATTTAACTAAGTAAACATGTATGTGAACACAGAGATCACCTCAACACAAGAAGGGGAAGAATGCTGAGGAGCCCAGGACCAACCAATTCGCCAGAAACAACCTATGTGAATGCTAACCTTGACATTTGGATTCATCTAGGTGAGGAATCTCGTCAAGCTAATGCAGTCTTACTCGAAACTGTACAGTAGCTTCATGCAGAGATGACAAATCTAAGAACAAATAACGAACAACTACATCTAGAACATGAGAAAATCCTCACAAGTATGTCCAATCGATAGAACCAACGACATCCAGACCCTAGTGCTGAAGATAGGGAGAAGACCCCAACAACTCAGCATGGAGAGGAAAATGCGGAGTTGGTTGAAAAACATGGTGAAGACGAAGAGGGATGCTTGGACAATGTTTTTGACCAGTGCTAGACAAAAAGACAAAAGTCTGAATTACAAGGAGAATTTAAAAAGATTAAACCATCACTTTTTGAAGGGGAATCTGATGAGGCAGTGGAAGCTTGGTTAATTGATATGAGCAAATATTTTTAGATTTATGAGCACACAGATAAACTGAAAGCTCGATTGGCAGTCTATCAATTAAGAGGTAAGGCCACCCTTCGGTGGGAAGAAATTATAACAGTGAGGAAAATTGAGAGGAACAGGTTACATGGAATGAATTTCAAAAGCATTTCAAAGACAAGTATCTAACTGAACGTTATTATGACGAAAAAGAAAAGGAATTCCACGAGTTGAGATTGGGAACCTTAACCATGGATAAATATGTCTCAGGATTCACTTCCTTACTGCGTTGTGTGCCTTATATGCAAGAAGAAAAGGCTAAGATTCAGTGTTTCATTAGTAGCTTACCCAATTTTATGAAAGAAAAATTTGAGTTTGACTACCCCAAAATGATGGATGATGCAGTGCAGAAAGCCGGCCTATGCTATTAGCAAATGAAACAAAAAATGAAGGACCTAAAGGAGGGTCGAACAAGAAGGGAAGAAGTCTGATTCTAAGTAGACACCCAAAATTTTCTAATAAAAAAAATATACAGTGCCTCTCAGTAAATTCCCAGCAAGGAATCAACCCAAAGCTACTTATTCCAAAAATAGACAGTTAGAAGGGGTTAATAAATTTAGTAAAGACCAACAATCAAAATTGCCACTGCAATACTAGGGATGTAGAGAACCCCACTACTACAATTACTGTCGACATAAGGCAAGGACGAAACAACTAGAAAACATTCAGGAAGCTCCACTGTTGGAGAAGTGGCAAGGAGCATGCCCATAATTAATGCTGCCCTGGATGATCATCAAGCAGAGTATCAACCCACCATGATCGAATGTGAAGGTATGATTGCTAAGCAACTTGTCTCGATTTTGTTTGATCCCGATGCTAGCTTAAGCTATGTTAGTCCTAAAGTGGTATAAAAATGTCAACTGTAGAGTAGTAAGTTTCCAAAACCATGGCTAGTTCAACTAGCCACTGGGACAAAAGGAAAGGTAGTTGCTAAAACATAACATTGTCCCATAACAATCTCAGGATAACCCATTCACGTGAACCTTAACATTCTTCCTTTGGGTTCATATGACATTTTAATTGGAATGGATTGGTTGGAAAAATATTGGTCCCTGGTTGATTGCAAACAAAAAACTATCAGTTTTATTTTAGAATCAGGACAAAGAAAGGAACTTCAAGGAATCAAGGCCAATACCAAACTGCGCCCTATTACTGCTATTCAATTAAGAAAATGTATTAGGAAGGGCTGTCAAATATATCCTGTTCAAGTGGGATTTACCAACACCAAAAATAAAATGACCTCCTTGGAAAATATTCCTGTCATTCAGGAATTTGTTGATGTATTTCCTGAATCCATTCTTGGATTACCACCCAAACGGGATATTGACTTTACCATTGAACTAATTTCGAGTGCAACCCCTTTATCCAAGGCACCTTACCACATGAGCATACCTGAATTGACAGAACTCAAAATGCAGCTTCAGGAGCTTCTGGATAAAAAGTACATCCGCCCAAGTGTGTTCCCTTGGGGAGCCCTTGTACTATTTGTACAAAAGAAAGATGGAACTTTGAGATTATGTATTGATTATCGTCAATTAAATAAACTGACCATCAAAAATAAATATCCCTTGCCACGTATTGATGATTTATTTGATCAAGTGCAAGGAGCCAAGGTATTCTCAAAAATCAATTTAAGATCTAGCTACCACCAAATAAGAATAAAGGATGAGAACATTTACAATACTACATTCCGAACTCGTTATGGTCAGTACGAGTTTGTAGTGCTTCCATTTGGCCTCACAAATGCCCCAACTACGTTAATGAGTTTGATGCACGGTATTTTCCAGCCCTATCTTGATAAGTTTGTATTGATTTTTATTGACAACATTTTGATATACTCTAGAACTCAGGATGAGCACAAAGAACATTTGAGAATAGTGCTGCAAACTTTGCGGGAGAACCAGTTATATGCTAAATTTAGCAAGTGTGGCTTTTTCAAAAACCAGATCCAATACTTGGGTCATGTTATATCAGTAGAGGGGATAGTGGTGGACCTAGAGAAGATCAAAACCATCATGGAATGGACCGCTCCAAAGATCAAAACCATTATAATATATTTGTATTTTTTTTTTCCTTTTTTGTTATCTTTTTTTTGTATGGCCAAGGGTTTATTGGCGAAAATGGAGAAACTCCTAAACTGATAGCGAAACTCTTAAATGACAACGAAATTGACGAATTTCGATGGCCAAATACCGGATCAGACCGGCTCTGTGCAGCGATTACGTCTAGATGATCAAACAACTTTGATACCAAATGGAACACAAAAAATTCATTCTTTAGGTTAAATATTCCAAAAGGCTTGGAATATGTAGATCTTCATTGATGATACAAGAATATATACTAAAATGTATGAATGAGAATGATGTTACAAATGAGAAATAGCCTAGGCAAGTGCCTCTTCGTGGAAGATCATGTCCTATTTAGACATACCCCTTTAGTGCTCATTACTAATTAACTAATCATTATTACAATTATCATCATTATTTATATTTATATTATTTATATATGTTTTATACATAACAACATTTATAAACTTCCAAAGTGTGTTGTCAACAAAATCAAAACTATGGTTTCATGCTTTCTGTGGGTTGACACACAAAAAGACCACAAATTCCATCTTGCCATTGTGGAGATGCTCAATCTACCTATCATACTTGGTGGTTGGGGCCTAAAAGATATTGCCTCTTTCAACTTGGCACTGCTTCCAAATTTTTTTGGAGAGCCGTTAGTAGTGATGGAATTTGGAATCAAATCATTAGGGAAAAATATCTACATAACAAGGACCTTATTTGCTCGCTACGTGTTGGTGCACTGGACCCTCCAAACATTTCACAATCATGACATAGTCTCCTTCTGGCTAAGCATTGGCTTTTTGGGAATCTTAGATGGGCTGTTAGTTTGGGTTCTATTATGGAGATTGGCTTGGATTCACTCTTAGGTATGACTGGCCCAAATTTATTATCTCCCGCCCTCATTACTTTTCTACATAATCAGGGTATTTTTATGATCAAAGATATTGCAAATTCTTCTCTTTCATCTCTTTTCCACACACATTGGAAATATGTAACTAAGCTTGAGATGCTTGATCTATTGATTCCAAAATGGAATTCCTATATCATCAACCTTAAACTCTCTGGGATAAAGTTCTCTCTTAATGAAGACAAATTAATTTGGTTTGGAAGTACTCAACAGGGAAACGTTATTATCAAGGAGGCATATCATTTAATTTTCCAACCCTCTAGACAGGTTTTGGTTTTCTCTTGGCTGGCTCGAGCATGGAAATAGAATTTTCGTCTTAAACTCAAATGTTTTTCTTGGTTGGTGGTACACAACTAGATTCTCACTTGGGAAATCCTTTGCAAGTGGGGTTTTCAGGCCTCGAGCAGATGTGGTCATTGTCATTCCAACAAAGAGGATATCAACCATCTTTTTATCCAATGCCCTTTTGCCACATTGGTTTGGACTTGGGTGTTACATATGCTTGACTCCCCTGCAAATTGGGATTGCCATTAGGGAAATTTTGAAGTTTAAAATGATCTTCCTAAGGAAACTATAAAATAATAGTGGAAATAATAAAATAATATTAGATCACATCATCAAATTTTGGAGGGAAAAAAGAAAAAAACTATTTTTTCAACTTGTATTTTCAACTTATTTCCCTATGGGTTTACTCAAATTTCGAGTGGCAACATTCATTGGATGTAGAATTTGATTCTTCATCCAAGGAGTACCCATGTTGCATACTTTTTATAGACCAATCACGTTTTTTCATGTATTTCTCATTTTTCATGTAGCGAGGTTCATCAAAAGTATGCAACATGAGTACTCCTTGGATGGGGAATTAAGTTTTGCATCCAATGAGTACTCTCGCTTGAAATTTGAGTAAAACCTTAGGGAGATAAGTTGAAAATATGAGTTGAAAAAGTAGTTTTTATTATTTTTTTAATCTTTTTATTTTTATTCTCAAAAAATGGTGAGTTATCCCCATGGTTGACATCATCATCTTGAATTTTATTGGTTCTTATAAAGTTTATTTTGGTTGTACATTTTTCTTAGGAAGTCCATTTTAGACCTCAAAATTCCCCTAATGTTTGAAATTGTTTCTTGCCTTGGTAGGTGGACAATGGATCATAAATTCCATCGAACTTTGGCATTCTTTATCATTTGGGGTATTTGGAGGTCAAGAAATGCCCACATCTTTGAACAAGTGAAACTGGATATCTTAAAGACCAAATGCAAGATTTTATCATACTACTTGGAATTTTCCTCCATGCCCTCTGCTCACGAATGCTCTCCTCGCTCTAGTGAAATCTTGTCTCCTTTTCCCATTGACTTTTTTGACGATGCCTCATTCTCTTAGACTCTGTGGAAATGGCATGGCCGTTCACTTAGTGCTAGTGTGCTCTTACAAATTTCATTAGCACTACGGATTTGGTTCCAACACCTGCACTGAGTTACTTGCTCTCTGGGGTCTAACCTTGTGCTTCTTGGCTTCGCCTCAGCGAGATCACTGTTTTTGGAGACTTCAAATCCGTTATCGAATGGGCAAATGCGAGAGATTCACTAAACTCTCCAACTCTTGAGCCCTAGAAACTTAGAATTAGGGCCTTGATCATAAAATTCCACTGCATCTCCATCTCCCACATCTACTAGATACAAAACTGCAAAACTCATCAACTCTCAAAGGAAGGTTGTTGTTCGACAATTAATTGGATTACATTCCAGTTTTTTAACAATGGTATCCTACAAGGGGATGGACACATTCTGGTATAAATATCTGCCTCTGCAGGGCTCTCTATCTCTCTCTACTTCGTTTACATGTTTCAAAATCCTTGGTTTTGTTGATTGTTGGATGACACCATTCTCACTTTTGAATTGCATTTTGTTTGAATTCATAGCAGTGGCAATGTCTTCTTATTTTTTCAGGCGATATGGATATATGCCTTTTCTTTCTCGATTTTAATAGAAAGCATTTTTTCTGTTTGAAAAAAAGAAGATAAATGGAGTGTAACTTGATTGCCGAGAGCAGAATATATAGAAAATCCAACCAACATGAAGGAAGTGAAACAATCAATTTTGTTAATATATATTAAATTTCAATAATTCTTTTTAATAGGATAGACAAGATCGATTAGGCTGGTCCAGAGTTTATTTTTGAAGAGTAGATTCTCAATTCAAAAGGAGAGTAATAAATTGTCTCCTAGAGCTGGTGCTGTACACATATCCTTTTCATATACAACCAGTAGAGCATTGTGTTGTTTATCCTTGAGCGAAATTGAGTATTAATAATCGAAGTTAGAATGAGAAAGTGGATAGCAAATTTTGTGATGAAGATCATTCTTTACTTGATTTGCTTAAGGAATCTTGGGAAATAGTTTTTAGTCATATAAAAATAAATGGAGTCGGAGGCTGAGGTTAGAATTTGGATAAAATTTTTTTTAATTTTTTGTAAATGCAGTATTTGAATCATGTTTTTGATGTTGGAAATAAATTCACTACTATCTAAAACTTCTAGAACACCTAAAATTATGAAATTTGACAATTTTTACTTGGATTTGAAAAATCTCTGCCAAATTAGTTTTTTTCAAAAATATAATCAGAATTTCCATAACTTTTTCAGAGAAAAAACCATAATTGATTTATATTAAGAGAATATAAAGATCTTCAATACATATCATGATTGGTTTGAGGGCAAAAGAAAGCCCAGAAACCTATGCTAAATATAGAGACAGATAGTCCGAATCATCCAATCTAAAAAAGAAAACATATACAAAACCTGCTTGTCAAAAATTGATACAAAATCATACAATCACTGAAGAAACAACACCATCAAAAGATTGCACGCTATTACACATATGAAAAAAGGAGCACTCGGCCCTGCCATGGATAAGAGACCCAATCCACTGATACTGAAAACCTGAAAGGAGATACCATCATGTTGGATTATTAATGAGCATAGACCTCCGGCATCATATAGCAGGCACTTTTGGCAAAGAGTCATCCTGATGAAAGGAGTCATGGCATGCCAAAATACGCTGTAGAATTGCACGTAGGGGCTCCTTTGAATCTTCGAAAATTTGTGCGTTCCTCCAATTCCATAAGAACCAATAGGTAATGATGAACAACAATCTCCAAGATAAACATTGCCTACTCCACCACATAAAACCATCTTGTACAGAAGGAAAGATAAGGTAAGGAAAACCAAAAGTTAAAGAAAGATCATACCAGATATGAAGGACGAGGCACATTGAAAAAACATATGCAGGTTTGATTCCGCTGCATTGTGGCACATGGCACATCTGCTCGAACCCTGCTAGTTTTTCCTTTGAAGAACCTCCCATGTAAGATTTTTGTTCCCAAATACCAACCAAGAAAAAATAATCATTTTAAGAGGACATGCAGCCTCCCAAAGACAAGGAGGGAAAAGCAGACCAGGACACCTAGCGATGACAGAGATCATTTCTGCATAAATATCCTTTACGCACACTGGCAGTTTTGCTTTTTGAAGATACCAAACCAAGAAATCCTTTGTTCCCGTTCGAATGATCCCCAGGCTACTTAGTCTCTCTTTTATAGAGATCCAGAGAGGGAACATCGATTGGGGCAAATGCAGATCCTCCCCATCGTTCCAGACAGGGATAGGACCAGACCAATATTTTATCAATTTGTCCCATGTGAAACATCCCAGTCTATGAAGATTGTATACCAACGGAGGAGGGAATAAGAGCTCCTGACCACATGAAATAGAGTCAAAACCAATAAGCATACTAGATCCCGAGCAGAGGTTCCATCGAAGATTATCCATGAAAAAAGGATGGACTTTCCTGAGACTTTGCCAGATCGTCGATCCTCTCCTGATGCCAATGGAACGCCTTTTGTACTAGAACTCTATACTCTTGCCTTTTAAATATTTCGCCCTAATAATCTTACTCCATGGCCCATCGCCAAAAATACCTCTATAAAGAGACTTACAGAGAAGTTCTTTCGCGAAGGAGTGCATATCTAAAAGACCCCATCCACCAGCCCTTCTTGGTTTTGATATAGAAGCCATCTTGACTAGGTGAAATTTGTTCTGATATGCATGTCCTCCTCAAAGGAAATTTGCAGCCAATCTGTTCATTCGATTTATAATACTAGCAGGGAGAAAGAAGATATGTGCCCAATAGACTGATAGTTGAGATAGGACAACCTGTACTAAAATGAATCTACCAGCTAGAGAAAGAAATTTAAACTCCCAGCCTGAAATCCTTTTATAAAAATGGTCCAATAACCATTGCCAATCCCTCTTGGAATTTCCCTTTGCCTTCAAGTTAAAGCGCAAATATTTAAACCCATCCTTGATTGAAAAAGGAGCAATGTCCATCATTTCAGAAATCCAGAGAACGATTTCCATATTTGAATCATTGTGAAACAAAGAGGATTTGTCCTTGTTGATAAACAGACCTGTGGCTTTCTGAAATTTTAAAAGAATATCATTTATGCACGCCCAGGAGATGCTACAAAGCATAGCAAAGATGAGGACATCATCAACAAAGAGATTGTGAGAAAGGGAAATGTCCTTACAAATCTTTACCAGGCGACATCTCTTGTCCTCAACTGCTTTATTTATCTGCAAACTGAGAGAGTTCATTACCAGAATGAAGAGCAGTGGGGATAGGGGACATCCCTGTTGGAGACCTCTCTCTGCTTGGAAGAAAGTCGAAGGAATTCCATTTACAATTACAGAATATCTGATATTCACAACACAGGACAGAAATACGAGGTTCTTCCACAAGTATGCAAATGCAAGAAGAGAGAAAATCTCTATTTGGAGCATCAGAGATGAAAAGGGTAATGTTCTCTTAACACAACATGAAATTTCGGCGGAGGCTACGAGATTTTTTCAGAATCAATACAGAAGAAGGGAGGTACCTTTCAAGATGCTCTATGGGGCATTGAGCTGGTTCCGGAAATGTTTGATGACACAACAAATGAAGGCTTCATAAAGCCGATCTCTGAAGAAGAACTATTGAGAGCTATCAAAGCTTTCAAAAAGGATAAAAGCCCTGGGCCGGATGGATGGCCAATCGATTTTTTCTCTCACTTCTTTGACCTCTTCAAAACAGATCTATTACAGATGGTCGAAGCATCCCGGATGTCAGGAAGCATTCATACGGCTACCTCCTCTACCTTTATTGCTCTAATTCCAAAAAAGGAAAGGTCTGATTCCTTCCACGATTTTAGACCTATCTCGCTCTGCAACATCATGTTCAAAATTATCTCAAGAATCATTGCAGAAAGGATGAAGCCTATTCTTAATTCTTTCATCTCTAGGGACCGACATGCTTTCTTAAAGGGTCGTATCATCTTGGATGCGGTTGCCATGACTCAGGAAAGTTTGTTCTCAATGCTGTCAAACAATTTGGATGCGGCTATTCTCAAGATTAATTAGCAAAAAGCCTATGATTGTGTAGACTGGGGCTTTTTAAGAATCCTGCTGGTAGAATTTCCATAACTTCAAATTAAATTCATAAAAACTGGAACCCAAAGTCATTTAAAATAAGTAAATTTGTTTAACTACCTGCAATCCCATTCCCTTAAAAAAAATATATGTTCAGCGGTATGACATTTATTTGATTTTAGTTAAAATAAAATGAATATGCCCACTTTAATAGAATTAAAATAAAATGTTTTCATTCTCTCGATCAATATTATTTAAATTGAAATGAAACCACATTCCACTTTAGTTAATTAATTTTTTGATTTTTGCTTTATGTAGTTTAACTAGTTTAAGTTTTTTTTTGTTTTTTTTTACTTCACTCATTAATTAATCGATTTTTTGATTTTTACTTTATGCAGTTTAACTAGTTTAAGTTTTGGTGTTTCATTATATCGACAAAATATATTTGTTTTTTTTACTTTGATTTCAAATCATTATTATCGACAAAATATATTTATTGTTAGACATAGATAAAATATTGTTCTGTGTGTTTTGCGATGTGTTTAATCGCTTTTTATGGATCTGTAAATGTTAAAATTAGATAAAACATTGTTCTGTGTTTTGCGATATGTGTTTAATAGCTTTTTATGGATCTGTAAATTAACAGTTCTGTGTGTTTTGCGATATGTGTTTAATAGCTTTTCATGGATCTGTAAATTAACAGTTCTGTGTGTTTTGCGATATGTGTTTAATAGCTTTTCATGGATCTATAAATGTTAATTTTAAAGATGAGTCTATTTATTTACTAACATTTGTGGATTTTGGTGCGTTTTTCCAATAGCTTCTCATGAATCCATTAATTTTAGTGATGTCCATTTATTTACTAATATTTATGAGTTTTAGTGCCTTCACATTAATGAAGCTGTCAGTGGTAACAGATGCAGACCTCTAAAGATTTGCAGGAATATCTCCATTTCGCATAATCTATTTGTTGATGATGTGCTCATCTTCGCAATGCTGTGCAGAGGAACCTGGTCACACCTTTTTTTCATCTTGAAAAGGTTCCAAGATGCTACTGGTCTTCATATCAATAAGTCGAAGTCCATCCTTTTCCACAATGATGTCAACTTGGATACGGCTGAATGGGTCTCTCGACTGTTCCGGATTTATATGAAATCCATAAAAAATGGATTTAAATATCTAGGCTTCGATCTCAAAGCAAAGGGATACTCAAAAGCAGACTGCCTATGGATAATCGACAGATACTACAAAAGAATATCTACCTAGGAATATAGAAGTCTATCTCTGGCTGGAAAGATTATTTTGGCACAAGCTGTTATATCTCAACTCGTTGTTTACTGGGCTCATTTGTTCTTTCTCCCCGCGAGTGTAATCCAGAAGATGAATAAGATCAATGCAAACTTTATTTGGGGTGGTAAATATCAGCAGAGTAAATATCATCTCGTAAAATTGGAAAAGATTTCCAAGCCGAAGATTTCTGGCGGATGGGGTCTGTTGGACCTAAGATCTTTTGGGAAAGCACTCTTGTGTAAATCATTATGGAGGGGGATCTATGGTGACGGCCCTTGGAGCAGCACAATTAAAATGAAATACATGGGCGGCAAAGAGATGGCGTATTGGTACAGATTAGGGAGAATAGGCTCCAAGCATGGGTTGGATATTTGGCTGAGCTTTCGCAAAATTGAACACTACTTTCTGAAGGCCCTGATATGGAGCTTTCAAACCGACAACAAAATTATTATTGGGATTGATTCTTTTATAAGTGGGCGTGAGAAAATTTCTATCACGGAAAATCTCCTAATTT
>APFE030044976.1:0-31618 GCA_000404065.3 Pinus taeda | reverse complement strand
TAAATATTTTATTTTATATTTTTTTAATATTTCTTTTAATGTTAGAGGAATCCGTGTATTTTTTTAAAGAAGAAAAAAACATACATACTTGTGTATTAAGTGGGCTAGTCTTGTGCTAGTATGGAATTGATTGCAATGTCACTATAACATCTAGGTGCCTATGTATGCCCCTTTAGCAAGTATAGGTGAATAAGGGGATTTGAACCATCCTCTCATATAGCATTTCATTTTCACTACCTTCCCCAATTGAGTTTCCCCTTGGTTGCTATTTAAAATTTAAATATTTATACAAATAAAATTTTAAATTTAAAGAATTATTTATGTTGTGTTATAATATAATGTTTTGTGTCATGTATTGTTTACTTGCATATATAACTTATCACAAGTTTGTATTTTTATTTTCTATTAGAATATTGTAAATATAAACTTGAATTAATTTATATTTTATTTAGATAAAAATGAATAATGCATATAAGATAATGAAATGTATATGGTTTTGAATTTTACATTTTATAATTTGATTCTTATTACATGATATTTTTTTTATACAAAATGTACATGGTTGTTAACTTGGCATTTTAAACTATATTTATCTATTTACTTTTCTATTTTTTTAAAACAATAGCACTTGTATTAAAATATTTGGTTGCATTGCCATAACCATTTATATGCTTAAGTAATTTTAAAGGTTTTGGTATTCAAGTTTAACCATAACAAGATTTTCTTGCTTTAGCGGGCTTTTTAAACTACAATTTTACATTGGTATCTCCCATAGACTTCAACCTTGTCACAAAAAAGTGCATATTTATAATACATAAAAACACTTGAAAATTATAAAATTTTGGAGGGCCTAGATTTTATTGAAGGTTCCATATTCACTTAGCCACATATTTATAATATATAAAAACACTTGAAAATTATAAAATTTGGGAGGGCCTAGCTTTTATTGAAGGTTCCATATTCACTTAGCGGCATATTTATAATATATAAAAACACTTGAAAATTATAAAATTTGGGAGGGCCTAGCTTTTATTGAAGGTTCCATTTTCACTTAGTGTTTAGAGGCATGCCTTCTTGAGTTTTTTTGAATAGATGAACACCTACTTCAAATAAATTTTCCCCTAATTACTTCCAAGGCTCAAGGGCATGATTCCTGGAGGTGGTCACTTCCAAACATTCCATACTCAACTCGTGCATCCACAATGAAAGCTATGGGGCAAAAGAAAAATATGAGATATTCTTAGATAACCTTTGACTATATAACAACACGTCATCAAATTTGTATGCCTCTCGAAAGTCATTAATTTTGGATCTACCTAGATCTAGGATCCTACAATAAGAATGTAATTTGCCATAAAAATAAAGATTTGAAGTGGAGAGGAGTGCAAGGCATTAAAATTCAAATCTATGGAGAGTTGTGGTTAGATCAACAAGAAGGAATTCCATATCAAATCCCATTTAAAACAAATCAAATAGGCCAACCATCTATATGGTTAATAATGAATTGAATTTACTGTTAATGACAATACCTTTTGATCTAGGACTCAGATGAAGACACTTTATATCATTGGAAAAGTCTCGAAGAGATGAACATAATGATGTCATTGGCTATAATTTTTTTGGAAGTTGGAAAAGGTAAAAAAAGTTAGACCCCATTTCCATAATTGGACACTAGAGTTGGGTCAGTAGAGTAACTGCCTCTTTCTACTCTTAGTGGGGGCTAGGGATAATATGGGGTTTCTTACACATGGAGATAGTTATAACTCTCATGAAAATACTTTCAAATTCAATGCCCCTCATGTAGGTCAACGAGTGGCCAAATTGGCCAACCAATTTGAGTGAAACCAAAAGGATGTGTCTCATGGGAGTGGAGAGAAAATCCTCTATGCTTGATTTAGTTCTAATATACCTTGCCTCAACATTGCCCCTTCATTGTCAAGTTTGTCTGCTTCCATGTTTAAATGTCTCAATATGTGGTAGATAGCAATCTCCTCAATTTTTTGTAATTGTGGTGCTATCTTATTCATAATTGTGGAATTTGGTGGGAATTTTTCAACTAAGATTTGAAGGTTTTCCTTTTAACAATCATAAAATCTTCTTAGATCATCCTTCTCCTTGTACCCTTGCTTATAGCGAGCTCTAGACCTTTCCACACAGTGAAAAAATTATCTTGGATGTTAGTTCATGTACCCATACCCCAAGCACTAAAATTTGATTTTCTTCAAGGAAAAGGATAACCCCTCCCATTCCTTCCACCTTTATATGATATATATTTATACCACTCACAAGTATGTTAATTAAAATGAACTTATAGAATTATATTTAATAAATTTTTTTTCAAATTAATTGTTACCTTTTAAGTTTTTGTTATTTATAGTGTTATAATATGTTGTGTTGTACTATAGTGTATTGTGTTATGTTTTGTTTTCGTAATATATCATTATATATCTATATAACATTGTGTGTAATATGATATATAAAAAATAAATTTAAATTATTAAAATTTAATGTTTAGTAAATATTAGTTTTAAAATATTTGTACCATTATGTTATATTATGTGACTATGAATACATAATTCATAAAAGAATTTTAGTTTTATTAGATATTTAAATGTAGTAGATATAATATCATTCTAAAGATCAAATCAATGGGAACACCGCTTCTCTTGGAATTTAGGATTTGCCACAAATAACCAAGGAGAAGCCTAAATGCTTATGCAAGTTCACTCTCTGGTTACGAAGAATAGCATTCAAGATTTCATTATCATTAGTCATTTCCATTCTCTTGTGCCACTTCATCAATGGCTCTATTTCATTTGACATCAAACTTCAAGTCATTGTAAAAAGGGCCTATCATGTGCTAGGAAGCTCTCATTCAAAATATTTTATTCATGTTCATAGACACAACAATAAGAAGGGAGGCCATTTTACAAAAGTGGGGGTCCATCTAGCAAAACGAAACCTTAATGGATAGGCATCTATGCTTAACCCTAGTTCCTTGAGCTTTCTCTCAAACCATGTTTTGTAAGTGTTAGTTTTTAGTGAGTCTTTTTGGGAGGATATACAAGCTAACAATTTTTAAAGCATTGTAACACTCTTGTGCCTACTCTAGCGCATAGTTTTCGATCACAATTTAAAAATTTGTTGCTTGCTATAGTGTTGATCAATATAGACTAGCAAAAAATACATGTAAATGCTGTACTGTTATGCGCTTAGCATAATTTTTATGAAATATAAATATATTTTCAATTCAGGATGAAAAATAAAAATAAATGTAATAAATATCAAATTTGTGTTTTTAATTTCATTTATTTCTATATATTAAAACAATTTATTTTATTTTATTATTTGTTTGTGTTTAATAATTAGACAAATAAACTTGTAAGGTTTTTAGGTAAATAAATATGAAATGCTTATTAATATATTCATTTTTAAATCTGACAAGAACAAGTATATATATTATATTGAGAAGACCAACCCTTAGCACCTCAAGTTCATTAGGAGTTACATTACTTTTGCATGATCCAACCTTCTCCCAAGAAGAACAAGGGGAAATGTCCAAAACTAAATCTTAAAATATTTATTCTTACTTTTTCATGACAATAGGAGTAAATTTTAACAAATTGATTTCACAAGAAAATGCAAAAACATAATATTTCTATAAAATGCTCGAAGGCGACCCACTGCTTGACCCACAAGAGGAAAGAAAAATCTCAGCACCATAGTTTTTTATCCTATGATTTTTCCTGCCTCTTGTTATTGGTGAGGAAAAAATTTGGTTTTTAGGCACATTTGAATAGGAAGGAGTGTTGGAAAATCAAAGATATCATATTAGGGTTTGATTCTCCTTTCTTGATAATTACTTGTGAGTGTGTTGGCTTATTTTACTTCTTTATTATCTTATCTTTCATCAAGAAATTACCATATTATGTGTGAATGAAGATCACAAAGCAAGAGACACAAGATATAGGCACATGCCTGGGAAACCCCCCCCCCTCGAGGGAAAAATCCACTCAATATAATTCTTCCTTTAAATAGTATTCTTTGAGACTCTTTACCCTAGACCAAGACCATACTTTCTCTCCATACCATGTTAGCCTCCTAGATCTTCGACCCTTTCCAACAACTTCGACTAGGCAGGAACTTCCGACAACAACGAAATCTTAGAAGACTTAGATCTCCCAAACCAAACCATGAAACAGAGGGAGAGAGGCACCAAAAACTTGGTTTTCTTCCTCTCTAAATACTTCCCCAAACTTGCACTTCTTTCAACCTCCCGACAATAGACTTCACACTTCTCTAGATGTTCTTGAGATATCGAACTTTCTTGAGAGTGAATGATCCAAATGACTTCAACATCCTTGTGTATATAGGATTCTTGTGGGCCGAATGAGGGTCCTTAGGATGAATTGATCTCTCTTAGGTCGACATGATGTGGAGGGTACAAAATTCATATTTGAGTTGATACAAAATATTTTTACATGATTCGAAAGCCCAAGAAG
The DNA here is from genome assembly GCA_000404065.3 of Pinus taeda. Classification (NCBI taxonomy): domain Eukaryota; kingdom Viridiplantae; phylum Streptophyta; class Pinopsida; order Pinales; family Pinaceae; genus Pinus; species Pinus taeda. The sequence continues at coordinate 27,116 of APFE030044976.1, read as the reverse complement.
GGTCTCTTTGAGTGTACGATGACTATATAAACTCAATATTAATCCTAGGAGTCCACAATGGGGACTTTGAATAATATAATGATGAACCAAGCATGAAAACCATGCTTTAATAAGTCATTGTAACAATAATAAAAAATATTTTCTTTATTCTTTTGACAAGTGCATTACATAATGAATCAGGGACATTATTGAGACCGAACATAGTTACATTTTCTAACACTCCCTCTTAACTAGAAAGGTATTAATAATGTACAAACACAATGGAAGATCTCAAACTATATGAAAAACATGAAGGACTTTAGGCACCAGAATGCCATGGACTAGATTCTTGACCAGGGAATCTATCCAACCAGTCACTCAACAATTTAAACACCACAATGCCATGGACTAGATTCCTGACCAGGGAATCTATCCAGGTGGGACTAAGGTGGACTCAAGCTTTAAGCCCCTCTAAGTACCATTAGGCTTACTTGCTAACCACCAACCCAAACATACAGGTTTGTATCCAAAACAAAGCTCAATAAGCAACACCAACTTTTTCAACTTCGAGATCTAGATGTCAACACAAAGTGCTAACTTGATGTCTCCCCAGGAAATACTTCACTCGCAAAGCCTCAACATATCTCTTCCATTTCCTTATCATCAATACAATCACCAAAATCTACCAAACCCAATAGGTTCCTTAGATATTCAAATTCTTATTAGGAAGAGCCTTTGTTAGTTTGTCTGCTACTTATTCATCTGTGAGGACATACTCTAACTTCACGATCCCATCCTGCACCAAGCTCCTCATAAAGCGTAACTTATTATTGATATGTTTCGCCCTCAGATGAAACATGGGATCTACAAACATCTTGATATAATTTTGATTGTCACAATTAATCACAGTAGGACCCAAACACTTCTCGAACAAATATGTCAGAAGCTTTCTTAACCAAACAACCTCTTTTCCTACTCACATGTAGCCACATATTCTGCCTCGGCACTACTCAATGCAACGAGATCTTGCTTCCTACTCATCCATGAGATCATAGCAGCTCCCTAACTAAAGCATCCTTTAGTAGTGCTCCTTCCATTGGTCTCACTTCCACCCCAATCAAATTCTGTGAAGCCAATTAGCTTGACTTCCTTACTATCATACTTTAGGTAGTGATGTATAGTGCAATGAAGATACCTAAATATATGTTTGGAAACTATTGAGTGATCATGACGAGGCTCTAACTGAAACTCACTAAGAATGTTTACTGCAAAACATATATCTGGCCTAGTATTTACCAGATACATTAGGGAACCTACCAACTGTCGATATGAGGTAGGATCCACGAGACTAGAGTCGGAGCTCCTCAACTTCTCGAGGTTAGTGATCATAGGAGTATTCATCAACTTGGAATCCATCATCCCAAATTTCTGCAATAACTTGATGATGTAATTTCCTTGACCTAAATATATCTCCACAGGTCTCTGCCATACTTCTAGACCTAGGTAGTAATGCATCAGTCCTAGATCCTTCATTTCAAATTCATCTCCCAACATCTTCTTGCATTCTGCACCAGTGTTGAATAGATCATCCACATATAGTATAATAATGACAGACTCATTATTCACGACCTTGATGTATATATTTAGATCATCAGTACTCTTCAAGAACCCAATTCTAAGTAGATATGCATCCATTTTGCATAGAATGCCCTTAGCGATTGCTTCAAACCATATAGGGCCTTCTTGAGTATGCAAACATGAGATTCCCTGCTATTCACTTCAAGTCCCTCGGGTTGTTTGATGTACACTTCCTCATTAATGGTACCATTTAGAAATGTGGTCTTCCTATCTATTCAATGGATATTCCAACCCATTATAGCATCCAATGAAATCAATGATCTAATAGTAGTGTACCTTGTTGTAGGTGCAAAGGTTTATTCATAGTTAATACCTTCCTTTTGAGAGAAACCCCTTGCGATGAACCTTGCTTTGTACTTTTCCATACTCCCATTAACAACATGTCTGATCTTATAGATCCACTTTGATGTGACAACCGATTTGTCACTAGATCTAGGAATGAGCTCCCAAACCCCATTATTCATGATCGATTGATATCCTTCCTACATAAATTTCTTCCAAACCTCTTCATGCTCATCTCCCTTGAATGTAGATGGTTCAACTTCAATTAACTTTTTCATATATGCAAGATAGCCAAAATATCTCTTTAGTTTCTTACTTTCCTAGGAGGACCCTTTTGTAGCTTCATGTCCGTCAAAATATTCTAATGTATCTTTCAAACAATTTGGCCTCTTCCTTGTGGTTGGGACAACCACCGGTTGAATAGACTCATTTGGTCCTTCTTCTTCAACATTTGTAGTAGAGTTCTCATGATGAACTTCTTCTTCTTCAAATACAAGAACTTCTTCATCATCAAAATCGATAGGAATATCCTTTGATTTCTTGTAAGCTTGATTTTAATCGAATATGACTTCGTGCTTACTTCAATGTGTCTTCCTTCCTTTATGTATATTCTATATTCTTTTGAGAAAAGACTATAACCAATGAATATTCCCTTGATACTTTTCGAGTCAAATGTCTTTTGCTTATCGTTCAGAACATGTATATATGTTGGATGTCCAAAGATTCAGAGATGATCCACACTTGAATTTTACCCTGTGAATACTTCTTCTAGTGTAGTATTATCAAGACTCTTATGAGGACTTCTATTTTGAATATACATGGGAGTCATCACTACTTCACGCCATAAGAAATTCGGTAGATCTTGATCAAGGAGCATAGTTCGAACGCCGCCTTCAATTCACCTATTCTTCCTTTCAGCCAATGCATTTTGTTCGGGATAGTAGGGAAAAATGAGCTTCCTCTTAATAACTTCCTCTTACAATATGAAAGCAACTCTTTAGAAGTGTATTCCCCACCATTGTCGTACCTCATATTTTTTTATCTTTCTTTTAGTTAGGGTTTCCACTTCAACCCTGAACTCCTTGAACTTATCGAATACTTCATATTTAGTTTTGAGTAGGTAGAGACATGTCTTCCTAGAATGTCATTAATGAATGTTACATAGTAAATAAGACCTCCAAGTGATTTGTCAAACCTGGGCCCACACACATTGGAATAGATGAGGTCTAATATTTCTTTAGACCTAGTTTCACTAATATGAAATGACTCTATAGTATGCTTCCCCAAAGAGCATCCCTGCACACACCTTCATGATCTAAATTCATATTAGGAATACCATGAACGAGTTGACTAAGAGTAGGGATGACCCTGTAATGAAGATGGTCATACCTCCAATGCCATAGTTCAATGGGACTTATTTCCATATGAACTAAGGGTTGAGGAGATGGTGTGATAACCCGAAAAAGGCTTCCTTCAGGAACTCCAATAACCCTAACTTTATCAATGCTAAGTCTTTTCCCCAAACCAATACTTTTCCATCAACAAAAGCAATCCTTTCCCATTTATCTTCTAAACAATAAATAGAAAGTAAATTCTTTTTCAAACGTGAAACATAGAGAATGTTCTTGAGATGTAGCTTCGATCCATTATCCAACTTTAATGATGTTGATCCCAAGCCTCTAAAAACATAGATTTTTTTGTAACCCAATTCCACTTCATGAGAGGATGGATCCTTTGATAATGTGTGAAGTTGCTTGCTTTCACCTATCATGTGTCTCGATGCTCCACTATCAATGATCCATGCATTGTCATGAGTAAAAGAACCTATAAGGGAAACCAAGAATCCTTGACTATTGACCTTGTTGAACAAGTATAAGATGACCTTCTTGATCCATCTACCAAAAATGTTGTAACCCAATCTTATGTAGTTCACCATAGAGGGAGAATCCATGACAAAAAAGTGATCTTCAACTTCTCTTGACCTTAGCTCTGATACCATGTTGGAAAATCAAAGGTATTATATCAAGGGTTTGATTCTCCTTTCTTGATAATTACTTGTGAGTGTGTTGGCTTATTTTACTTCTTTATTATCTTATATTTCATCAAGAAATTCCCATATTGTGTGTATGAAGGTAAAAAAACAAGAGACACAAGATATAGGCACATGCCAGGGTTAAACGCCCCTCGAGGGGAAAAACAAGTTAAGATAATTCTTCCTTTCAATAGTATTCTTTGAGATTTTCTACTCTATACCAAGACCAACATGCATCCGACAACAAAAAAATAATAGGAGACTTCGATATCCCAACCCAAACCACAAAATAGAGAGAGAGAGGCACCAAAAAATCAATTTTATTCCTCTCTATATACTCCCCCAAAATCACACTTCTTTCGACCTCCCAGCAACAAAATTCACACTTCTCCAACTCTTCTTGAGATATCTAACTTGCTTGAGAGTGAATACTCCAAATGAATTTGACCTCCTTGTATATATAGGTTTCTTGTGGGTCGAAGCAGGGTCCTTAGGCTGACTTGATCTCTCTTGGGCTGAAATGATGTGGAGGGTGCATAATTGATCTTTCACTTGATACAAAACCTTTTAAAATGATTCAAAATCCCAAGAAGGGTTTCTTCGAATGTACAATGACTCTATAAACTCAATATTAATCTTAGGAGTCCACAATGGGGACTTTTACTAATATAATGAAGACCCAAACATGAAACTGATTCTTTAATAAGTCATTCTTACAATAATAAAAAGTATTTTCTTTATTCTTTTGACAAGTACATACATTATTGAAGACCGAACATAGTTATATTTTCTAACAAGGAGGAAAAGAGGAGAACTTCCTCTTGACCATTGCACCAATTTCTTCATTTTTCAATGCGTAAGGGACCTTTGGAGAAACTTTTCCCACCACATAAGTTTTCTTTGGAGAGTCTTGATTTGATCTTTATCCATTTTTCCGATCAAGAGGGACCTTTGAAAAAGGAGTATTATTGGGTGGTACTCGTTGATCCACTTGGACCTCATGATTCTCACCTTTTTCCTTTGGAACACTTAGGAATTCAAAACTATTGTTAGGGGTTGATGCTAAGATTCATCCTTACATGTCTGTTTCTTCTTATTTCTATGATTCTTGTGTTTCCTTTTAATTGGAATGAACATTTGCTTAATTTTTCCTTTCTCTAATTTAGGAGGCAATGGATTTGGAGAGCTTTGAGAATTTGAAGCCTTTGTATAGCTTTTCACAAAGTGTCCATACTCATGAAACATATTACACTTGAAAGGGACATGTTCATAATCCAGAACCTGGAGGTGAGACCAACCATCTAGATTTAGCAAAATCATTTCAGAGAGGCCTTTTGTGAAATCTATTATATTTCAACACAAATATAAGCACAAAAAAATTATTTCCATTTTCCGTGCCACTTGTGATAAATTAGACCAATTTATCTCCTATAGCCTTAAAAATGCCCTTACTCTAGCAAAGAAGAGGGATAAATGACAATTTGATCCACATAAATGTAGACAAAATTTCGATCATGAGATTAAATTCCAAAGACCAATCAGTGAGAAACAAGCCTATGGTAGTCATGAAATAAGAACTAGACTTATAGATTTGGTCTCTATTTTCTTGGTTCTCAAAAAATAAATGCGTAATACCCATTTCCATAATATAAAATTCTCTTGGGTTCATGATTTTCCTAGTTATCAAAAACCCAATCTTCAACAACTTCATAACCTGGCCATGAGCCAATAAACTCTCCCAATAACCCTTTTTCAACAGTACCACTTTTTTTTGTTGGGGAGAAAAACCCTAGGTCCATATGAGGAATTGATTCTACCTTCGTCACAAGTTTGTTTGGGACATTCATTGTGCATGTATTGATTCTCACAACAACAACAAAAAACCAACCTGTTGCATTCTGTGGGCATTCAAAGTGATGATGCGCAATTCGAGATGAAAGCCCAAGTTTTACCTTTGTAGCAGCAACCCAATGAACAACAAACTAGAAGTAACAATTGAAACACAACACCCAAATGACAGTGATTTAGGAGTCCGGGGAAACCTAGCCACGAGAAAGCAAGCTTGTGAAGCTCCATTTCCTAAAATATTCACTATGTATTTACCAATAGAATCTTAGATTTGTCACTTAAAGTGAAGCGACAACGACCTTATTCTCAACTTCCTAGTTCAAAATTATAACAAAATAAGTTATCCCCGGTTGTCTACAGAAAGGATATTCCATTAAAAAGATAATGGAGTCATGGTTGCCAATCAAAATTAACTGAAGATCAAATCAACATTATCCACCTAGCAGATGGATCATGCATATCACTGAAACAAAAAATCTCACAAAATCATTTGAAGGGGACTACAACAACCCCAAATCCCAGGAACGTTCCACCAACTTCAAGGCTTCAAAGTCCTAGGGTTGATCTGTTATCCACAAATTGATTGAGCCTTCCCATAGATCGCAAAGTCAAATGACCATGCAAATTTTCTTGTTGGGGATGCAGTAGTGTCAAGGCCTTAGGGTCGATCCACCCACTGTAGGGCTTAAAGGTCGATCCTTATCTTGAAATTATTATTAGTAAATCAATGTGAAAATTTTTGTTTTTTATTTTATTTTATTTTATTTTTATTTTTTAATATTTTATATATATATATATATATATATTTTATATATATATATATATATATATATATAGATAATATATTATTTTTTTTTCCTGCTTAATGAATGATATATACAATAATAAGTTTATAGTTTGTTCCCCAAGGTGGGTGCCCTAACACAAACCCCCCTACCCCACAATGATACAATGAAAATTCATGACCAAGTGGAAATTAGCATGTTTGCTACTTGCCACAACTTTACACATCATCCCTAAAATCCTCGTTCCATTGGTTTCACAACATTTCCAAGGATACACACACCAGCAAAACTCAACCCGAGGAAACATTGCCTCTCAGCAATGACCGATCACTCTGCTACATCATTTGAGAATGATAACATACAATCATAATCAGATAGTCCATCTTCGATCCTTAGAGGACAAGATTATTGACAACACCTCTCATAATATAGCACAATCTTGGTTGTGTATCTTCTCAGACAAGGATCTCCTTAAAGATAATAAGGTGCATTTTGATGATGGATCAAATGCCTACTCCTCATCTTTGCAAAATTTTCCCTATCAAGGTGCAACTCCAGTACTCCATCCACTCTAGCTCAGGAGTTCCTTCAGAGACTACCAATGCTATCAACAATAGTAATTTAGATCATTTTCCTCTTCACTACGCGCTCCTTTACTAATAGGGTAATATAATTTTCACTGCAATCAACCCTTTTTCTTTGAATTCCTTCTAATTGGGCCATTCTTTGGACATTTCAATATGTGGATTAGCTTTAGCTACAACACATAATGGTCTATTTAAATATAGAATTCTCACACTGTTTCGACTCTCCCAATCCTTCTAACTTGACTCCCTTGTTTTCATGGCACTCTGCTCAAGCCATTATTCCTCAAGTTCACCTGTCCATCCCTATCACCAGATTATCCTCTTACAAGATCTATGCTCCTCTTTCCCTAACTAAGACAACATTTTCTCAAAAACATGACCTACATCAACCCCTCAACTTCTCATTGTTGCAGGCACAAAGGTTGTCCCTACCCCTCCTATCTCTTGCCCGAAAACCCTCCACTTTCCATCCAACAAAGAGCCTAAAGTCAAGCCAGGCAGTCCTAACCTCATTATGAGAAAATCATTCTAGAAATGGTGTGCTAGGAAATTTCCCATTATGAAACCCAGTTTAGGCGAGATCATTGGTACACTTTTGATCAACATGTGCAAGTTGAAACTCAAAAGTGGATTCCAAGGATGAGCACTTCCACTCATGTCATGTATGCTAGTTACCTGTAGGAAGTGATTATTTATTGACACGCCAAGATTCTTTTTAGGCACATCATGGCATATTATCTCAAACTAGTAGCATACTATTCGTAAGCTCGTTGAATTTGAAGACATGTTAGAAGTTATGGATCAAAATCTCAACCTGCTCCTCAAGATGTGCAATCATAATTCCTCAGGGAATACAACAAACAACAAGAAATAAGAATCTCGCTAACAACTGTCATATCTCCTTACCGCCTTTTTAGAAAATTTTCCAATGCATCTGCTTCGTTAATGCAATTTTAGTCTTAGTATGTTTAGTCCTCCTATCCTATGGTATTTTTGTCTAATTGATGCTCTCATTAAGAAAAATCATCATAATATAAAGATCTTAATTTTCAATCTTTGGTTTGGCAATTCTTAAATCTGATTAGAGCACACAAGCTTCATGATGTATGTAACTTTTTGACATTGATAATATGGTGTCTAATTAAAAATAAGTTTGTAGTTTGTTTGTTTTTTGTTATTTTTCAAAAATGTTCTTTAAAATATTAAAAATAAATAAATAAATAAAGGAAATATATAATATAATTGTTCATGATTTTTTTAATTAATTAATTTATATAAATTAATGATTAATATATTTTATAAATAGGTATTTTATTTATTTTAATAATCTTTAAGTTGTTTAAAATACTAATATAATAATAACAAATAAAGAAAATATTTTTAAGTCCACGAGGCATATAATATATAATGACAAGGTGTTAAGTTAAGACAGTCTGTGGTGAAAAATTCATCGATTCGAAACCTTGTGGGCGAAAATCCAACCATACTAAGGACTAGTGTGGCCGATACCGAGTGTGATCCATCAATGATTTTGATGGCATAGATGTCCCTGGCTCACGATTACTCAAGCTACAAGTTAGGCGTGTCAGTCATCTCACGATTCACATTACCTGAAAAATAAAAAATAAATAAGGAAAATCATTTTACAATAATTTAAAACAAACAAACAAAATAAATGTACAATATACTATATAATATTATAATAATTTTTTAAATAATATTTTGTTATCTAATCAAGATAAATATTTAAAATTTTGGTGTTAAGGTCATGAGTTCAAAACTTCATGAGAAAAAATCTAGACATTTTAAGGGTTGATGTGGCCTAGATCAGGTGCGATCCTTGGGTAATTTTGACGACTTAGATGCCCTTGGGTCATGGTTTCTAAGCCAAAGATTAATTATGAAATTATCTAAAGACTCATAAAACTTAGCAAACAAAAAGAAAGATAAATATTTAAAATTCAAAAAGTTATATAAATAACATTGATTCATTATGTTTTGTTTTGTTTGTGTGTATATGATCATATACATATATAACACTATGTAATATGGTATCTTTTAATTTTGTATAAGATTATTAATTTTTTAATTAATATTAATTTTTAAAATATTAATATCCTTGTATTATATTATGTGATTATAAATATTTCATTTATCATAAATTTGTATTTTATTATGTATTTAAATGCAATAAATATTTTTTTTTTGTATTTGATTTGTTTTTGTGATGTCAAATTTTATTGGTTGGAAATATGAGATATAGAACAAGGATTACATAGTTTTAGTGACTCTTTCACATGAGAGTCTTGACCATATCCAAAATATATTCTCCTTAAAGAGGACATAAACAATTGAGAGCACAATAATACAAAATTATCCAAGCTGAGTTTAACATAGGGGTGTGACTCACCATAAACATAAGAAACTGAAAAAAGAAAAACACCTGACATATTCAGATTGGCATCATGCCATAGTTACGAAGTTGAGCTAGTGATTGATATGGGATTGGGCAAACTATATGATGGTCTACTTTCTACCAGTGGAATGCCTAATTGGTGCTAGATCTGCTCCATCCTCTAGTCCAATTTATGCATGTGCTTCAATGATTGAAGTGTATCCAATCATATTCATAGTAGTCCAAGATCATCCTTCTTATTCTCCCTTAAGAAACCAATATCCTGGCTGTGTAGAAATTGTGCTTAAGACATTAACTTTTATTATGCATATCACTTATTTGTATAATGTATCCTCATGTGAAGGGCTTGAAGGACCTGACTTTTAATTCTTAATATTTAGCTAATATGAAAATATCAGAATGCCATGTGATGCTGAATATAAATGTTGTGTGAAGAATGCATTGAGAAGTTAAAGATAATATATTGTGTTTGACAAGAACTATTATCTGTAACTTAGAAGAAAATATAGAGGTAGGAACTTTAAATATAGGAGCACTCTTTTAAGGAATTTTAACTTCATTCACATAAGTAAAAAAAGACATACAACTTCATTACAATATTTAAAGAAAGGAAGAAACATGATGACACATAATAGATAAATTACAAAATCATACCCAACAATGTGTGGAAAACTTCTCATTCTTTCATTTATCATCAATTTATCAAGAATACAACAACATAGTCTCTAGGTTCTTCAAAATTCGGACTTTTTTTAATAATTTTGCCTCTTTTTATACGTCATGGGACAGTTGGTAACTACCAAAACTGTCAAACTGCTTAACTATCTTCTAACTGTCTAAAGTAAAAGTCATTACATAATATTACATTAGAGGGTAAAAGACAACTATTCTTCTCAAGAAAACAAGATAACAAGAAGTAACAGAAATTAGAGTATGATTGGGGATTGCTGCTCGCTGTTTAAATCTGTGGCTTGAGTAAGTGGTCCTGCTGATGCATCTTTGGTCTGCTCTATCATCCATTCCTTGCACTTTCTCCATAATGGCACATTTGACTTTGGTGCTTCCTCTAACTTGTCAAGTGCTATTCTGCAAGCTGTAATCCTACCATGAGTAGTCTTGTCTGTAAACAGAGTCTTCACCATCGAGAGAAGCTTAAAATATTTGTTTAGGTAGTTCACAATGGTGGCTCCTTTCAATACTGCTATCTTTTCATGAGTGTTATCAACTTTGCTTTTTGCCTCAACCAACAAAGTCTCATATGTTTTCCATGGCAGCAGGTTTCTTTGTAGATCCCAACAAGAAGGAAGTCCAGCACTAACTCTATTGTCAAACAGGATGTTAAACTTTGAAACTACTTCCTTCATCTCATTTATCTTCTTCTCAGTAGTATTCCTGTAGATATTTTTTACAATAATTTTGTTAAAATCTATTGCACATGATGTTCTGTCTGGCATGTCATGTTCCTTCAATTCTGTAGTAGATTTAGTCTTAATGAAATCTATCATCCTTTTTGAAAACTTTGATATATATAGATCTTTTTGCTTATTTTTTATGACCACCTCTTCCATATCTTCAACTAGTGTTTTCTCTTCAGATATAATCATAAGAAATTCCCAAATGCCCTTGATAACCTCAATGACTTCATCCCATAGGATTTCTCTGGCTCAAATTAAGGACATATTGCCCTTCATTTTCTCCTTTAGCCTTTTGATTTCATCTTCAGCCCTCGGGTGGTCTTCCCTGTACTTCTTTGCATTATCTTTCTCCCTTCTTGCTTCTTCTTCACTCAAATTCAATAGCTTGCAAGCTATTTCCAATTCTCTTTGGGATTTGTTTACATCATGCTCAACCATTTTAAGCTCTATTCCCAATTGTAAAACATGTGCTGCTGGATCATTTGTGTTGGCTGGCATTACTATTGTACAAACATGAGTTTCCACTTGTCATTGCAGCTTGTCCAAATATTCTTTAAGTAGAGAAACTTCTTCAGTCTTCTGCAACACATCCTATAGGAGCTTCTCCTTTTCATTTTCTACTTCAGCTATCCCTGCAGCTATGGGATGCTCACCTACAGGTAGATTTAACTTCTTTTTCAAAACCCCAATCTCTGACTTGGTAGATTGCAATAATTTATGAACAACAGGTTGGTCATCAGGATTGACACCTATTTTAATGATAATTTTCTTTAGCTCATCCACCTGAGCATTCAAAGCCCTGGAATTGGCTTTCTCCAGCTTTAACTATTTAATTACCAAATTTAGCATTTTTCTGCCTTGACAGCTACTGCATTTGTCTTATGTAAATCATTTACGATCAATTGCCCAGTTTGCATGTGAAAATCGATCTTGTGAAGCATTGGAAACTTGTGAGTTTCAACAATTAAATTCAAAGTCTTGAAATTGCTAGTAGACCCCACTGATATTTCAGTAGGATGAAAAAAAGCAATTTTAAGTTGGCTCCTCTCCAAATCCATGGCAGATAGCAATCTAGTTTGTTCAGGAGTTACCTAAGACTCAGCTTGAGCCTCCATATTTAACTTCACCTTTTGATTTCTCTTAGCTATCTGAGAAAACATACTTTGAATTAAAGGAACATGATCACGGACAAGTTCTGTGGAAGATGGGGAAGTTGGGGCACCTTCTATTTCTCCTAGATTAATCACCAAACCAGGTTGTGCTGAAGACATTGCATTTTGAAGCTTGGTCCTTTTTTTGCTTCAAATTCTTCCTCATCCAGATCAATAACTTCGTCTCTAACTCTCTTGACACCTTTTTCTGTAATGCTAGGGGTTTCAATCTTTGTCCCCTTGGTGTTTTGCAAACCTCCATTTGCCAATTTATCTATTTTAGGTCTACTTTCATGTACAAATGCTAAATATCCATTCTCCATTCTTCTCTTTGAAATGATTTGATGAGGGTCATAAGCCCATTCAACCACTTGTAAAAGACAGATGTCACTCAATAATTTTTCAACCTCCTGGGCAGCCTGTCTGGTGTTTACAATGAAGGGTCCCACTACTTTAGGAAACTTGAAGAAAAAGCCTTTCCACATAGGAAAAAAATGAACTTGATCTACATTCAAGCTTTGCCTGATAAATTCAAGGGAAAAAAGCCTCACTGGCACAAATTTAGGTAGCCTGTAAGGCTTGACAGAGGCTCCATAAAGCCTAATCTCTGCATGCTCTTCAAAGATGAACCAATTTCCACATCTCACATCCTTACTCAATTGAAGAAATTCTTGAGCTTTAGGAAGAAAAGTTGGGGGTATGGTTCCATTCAACATTTTATAAGCCACTAGAAGGAATAAACAAGTAAACTCAAATAAACCACTATCTCTTGGATCACCCGTTATTAGTTTTGTCCAGAATACCACTGACTGCTTCTTTTTATTGACATCAACAACATTTAGACTCAAATCAAAAAAATGTTCAGCATTCTGGTATAGAAATAAATAAGTAATGACTAAAGGAAATTTGAAGGACCCAGTGAGAGGCAAAGTCATAAATTGGGTATTGATAATATATACCCAGAATGTTGGAATGTCTAGTACTATCTCTGGCTTCATCATTATGTTGAAAAATCCTAGCACAACTTTATCCACCTGCTTGGAGTCTTCTTTTCCTAGAATCTTGACAAATACTTGCAAAATAGGTCTCATGTCAATTGCAAATATTTCTAAAGAGAAGAGATTCCCATCTAAGGAGAATTGACCAAATCTAGGGGCCAGGAAAGAGCTGACATGAGAAAGTTCCTGAGGAGACATGTTATCATAATATGAAATAAGAGATTCTTTAGTAAAGTTGGTGTAAGTTCTAGACACGGGGTAATTTAAAGCTTGGTGTATTAATTGTGAGGTTACTTGAAAAAGGCTCTCCCATGAGTGATTCATTACAAAACATTTCTTGGGGTACATCGCTGAGGCTATCCATTGAATAAATTCAAGGAATAAATGAGTTCTGGGGACAAAAGCAACTAAAACACCTGACCTAATCATTTCCATGAATATAGGAGACTTTTTATGGTTCAGGATGACCTCTTGATATAGTGAAAGATGTTTAATTATGCAAAGGGTATCAGAAATATCTTTTTTGACATCAATTAATGGGGTATGGATAACTGATGAGGAACTTACTTATCTGGCCATGGTGAGTGTAGGTGACAGTTGCCAGGACGGTTTCTGACTCAGAGTGTTGAACTAGATGCAAGGTTGCTTAGTACTAAAACAAAAAATAATGCAACAAGGCTTTGCTTGTCTTTTATACATATGATAATCAAACATAGGGAAAAACCTGTAATTAATGTAACTAATTAATGGAATGGTAGATGAAGTGACGGGGTACGGTGGATGAGGTGGATGGTAATGAATGAGGGTGGTAGATGACGTGGAGGATATGAGATAGAGTGAAGCGATGGGGGTGGCCTGCTACGGGGGTAGGGAGTGTACGGGAGGTTCATTGGGCTTGAACCCCCGCAACAATCTCAGGCCGTAGATCTCATTCAAACACCTTGATGTCATGGTCAACTGCGGGGGTTGAGCTCGAGTTATAACTCGTGCTCGTTGTTCCCCCAAAGAGAACTTTATCCTCTTCTCGAGCCCATGCTTGCTTACATCTTGTAATACCGCTCCAACTTTAATATATGGGTCGAGGCCCCACCTTACATAGGATTTGAATGCCATCAATAATATAAAATAAATCACTGCTTTCGGACTTTCACATTCTCTTTTGATTTTTTAAAACAAAATACTTGATTTTTTATTTTTTGTGATGATATTAAAAATGAAATTTAAACGATGATAGATGCTACAACGTCTGGCTCCACTTGGGGATAATGCTTTTGCCATATAAGCACTAAGAACCACATATCAGTGCCGTCACCTCGGGCATGGAGTCATATATTGCTTTTCCAATTTTAATTCTATGGAAATTTTACAATGAATTCACTCGAGTATCTACAATGACAGGATGCTTGTGCTTCAGAATTGGAAATAAGATTTGAGGTACTGCCCATTGACAGGCAGCTGTAAAGTTTCACCATCAAGATTCTGCAGGAAGAATGTATTATTTTCCCTTGCTTCTATAATCCTAAATGGGCCATACCAGAGAGGATCAAACTTCCCATGTTTTCCCTTATCTTCTCTTCTAGTATCCCACCTTAATACCAGGTCTCCAGCTTTAAAATCAATTTCTTTGGCTTTTCTGTCAAAAATTCCCTTCATTTTTTATTGATACATAATCAAATTATCTCTTACCATATATATTCTTTCACTCAATTCAACTACCTTATGCATCCTTCTTATTACAGCATTGGGCTCTTATTTTGCCTCCTAGATCATTGCAATCACAGGCTTCATAGGCTAACTAGGGAACAGAGCTTGAGTTTGTAGCTTCATGATCCAAATTATCTACAGTTTCTAGTTCATTATGCCGACGTTTCAAACCCAAAAGGGGGTCCATCATCAGGACAAATCAGATAGATAGAAAATGAATGAAAGATTATTATACTAACACAAAAGGTGATTTACCTGTAGACTTTTTTGTAGTCACTCGGACAGCCCAAAGAGAAAACTTTAATTTTGAATCCAAGTCTTTCTGATTCTCGGCAATAGTTTTCTTAGGAATTTTCACCAATGTTTCGTTAGTGGATTTAGCCAATCCATTTCCCTGAGGATGATAAGTTGTTGAATGAGATAAGATGACATTATACTTCTGACAAAACGCAACCAACTTAATTGAATTGAACATTTGAGCATTGTCAGTTATGATTTTGATAGGGCATCCAAATCTGTTGAAAATGTTTTCCTCTAAAAACTTCATCACCACCTGGTCAATTTCCTTTTTAGTAGGTATGTCTTCTATCCACTTGGTGAAATAGTCAATAGTTGTAAGAACCCACTTGTGTTGTCCAGTTGAAGGTGGGTTAATCTATCCAACAAAGTCTATCCCCCATTGTCTAAATGGTTCCTCTATGAAGACTGGGATTAATGGCAAGGGAGCTAACCTCTTTTCCTCAGCAAAAAGCTGACACTTCTGACAGCTTCTAACAAACATATATATATCACCAAACAAGGTGGGCCAATAAAATCCTGCTTGAAGGATTTTGTGTGCAGTAGCTTTCCAACTGTAATGTCCACCACATAACTTCTCAACATAATCTTTAATTGTCTCTGTAGATTCATCTTTTTTCAGACATAATAATAAAATTCCAACATGATCTTTCTAATACAATCTTCCCTCCACAATCACATATGGTTGTGCCGTGATTTTTAATGCTCTATATCTTGTTCTATCCATTGACTGAGGACAAGAGAGAAAACATGAATAATGAACTATGTGCTTGTACCATTTTGAACATAAAAATTTATATCGGATCTTCATGCTTGAATTTGATTTTTCTTCACCCTCTTCAAATATTTCCTCATTTATAAGTGTTGGCAAGTTGATTCCCAATGCCTAAAAATTTGACTCTGTCAACATCTTTGCCAATCCCTGCCCTTTCACGAGCTTTGTGGGCTTTATGTCCATGTCATACTCCTGTATCTTAGATATCCATTTCCCTCTTTTACCTTCCATGTCACTATGGACAAAGACATCCTTTACTGCAACATTTGGCACATAAGCAATGATCTGTGACTACAGCACATAAGTTCTAAGGCTTTTAGAGATTTTGCCAAGGCAAATACCTGTTTTTCAAGAATATTGTACTTGAGTTAAACATCTCTTAGGATCTTGCTAAAGAAAGCAATTGGCTACTCTTTTCCTTCATCATTGTTCTGTAACAAAACAACAGCTATTGAATTAAGTGATGCAAATGAAAAAATTTGAAAGGGCTTTTAATAATCAAGGCTAATTAAAACATGAGTTGCTTGTAATGCTTCTTTGATCCTGGAGAATGACTCTCTGGCTTCCTTGGTCCAATGTACTTCATTCCTTCTTCAACATATTGGTAATCTCTTTTACAATTTCAGCATAACCTCCTTAAAATATTTATTTTTCCCAGAAATTTTTGAATGTCTTTCTTACTCTTGGGCAGGGGTATTTTTTGCACAACTTGCTCCCTTGTTGAATCTATCTTGACTCCATCTCTAGAAACAATATGCCCCAGCAATTTTCCTTCTTCTAGAGAAAAAATAGATTTCTTAGGATTCAAAGAAAGCCCAAATTTTCTACATTTCTCAAAAGTCTTTCTAAGATGGTCGAGATGCTCCTTATCTGATTTAGAAAAAACAATGATATCATCCAAGTATATCACTACAAACTTATCACCCACAAATGCAATGTCCATAGCTCTCTGAAATGTTGCACCTGCATTCATCAACCCAAAAGGCATTCAAGCATACATAAAGGTTCCCCACGGAGTTGTGAAGGCAATCTTTTTCTGATCCTCTTTATCAACAGCCACTTGGTTATACCCAGAGAACCCATCTAGCATTAACATTCTGAATGATCTAGTTACCTTCTGCAACACACGATTCATTTTAGGTAATCGATAGTTATCTTTTAAGGAAGTCCTATTCAGATTTCTAAAATCCACGCATAGCCTTATTTCTCCATTTTTCTTCCTTACAGGTACTAAATTGACCACCCAGTCAAAGTATCCGAGTGGAACAACTATCTTGGTATCAAGAAGCTTTTTGACTTCTTTCTCAATCAATGGTAAAAGCAAAGGATTGATCTGCCCGAGTTTTTGCTTAAATGGTTTAATCCCTTCTTTCAAGGGAATCTTGTGCTGAATAATTCTCACATCATATGTCTTGAGATCCTCGTAGGACCAAGCAAAAACATCAGTGTACTTCCTGAAAAGCTCAATATATCTCTCCTTATAATTAACTGGAACTCCTTTAAATAATTTGACTAACTTGGTCTCCTTCTGGGTTCCAATATTGTGATCTTGAATATGCTCATCCTGTGAAACTTTCTCTGAACTAACAACTACATCATTGGAGTTAAAAAGTATTTCAAGAGGGACAAGTCCTCTTGGCATAATATTATCTTTCAATTGAATGATTTTTGATTAACTATGGAATTTTTAAAACCACTTACTTTTGTACCTTCTATTGTTTCATCTCCATCTTGATCAATTTCGGTGCCCTGAAAATCTTCAATCATAGCCAAGAATTCCTTAATCTACTGATCATCCTCAAAAACCTCCCAGTGTTTTATGTTATCTGGAACAGAAGACCTATGCCTCGTTTCAACCTCATATCTCATTTTTGGATTTATAGGAGGCCTAAAGGTATTGGTAGCCACAACCAAGGAGTCTGCTAATCTGTTCCCATCTCTTGGAATGAACTATATGTTGAAAGCCTCAAATAAATTCTCAACTAAATCCTACACTTCCTTTCTATATGTCGTGAGCCTAGGGTGTTTTGTTTGAAAATGGTTCTTAATTTGCTTTATAATTAGCTCTGAATATCCAAAAACGGAAATTGACTGGACTCCCATTTGTTTTTTTGTTTGAAAAGCAATGATCAAGGATTCATACTCTGTCAGATTATTAGTTGCTTCAAACTCCAATTTAAAAGAAAATGGGAACATATTACCTCTAGGTGTAATTAAAAGGAAACTAACACCTGTACCTTCTTTAGAATAGGCTCCATCAAAGAAGCAATTCCACACCCTTTCTGTTTGCAACTTTGTATTTACACAGGCTGAAGTAAGTTGCCTCTAATTATCTTCAACCAACTCTGCATTGTCATGCAGCATGAAACAAGAAAAATCATATTTTTCTTGGCTGTACACATGTGAATTACTTGCTCCGTTCTTTGTGATTATTTTAACAAATATTGTTTCTCTATACAACCTTCTCTCTTCTCCACCAAAGATTGGTATGATAGCATAAGTAAAATCCAATTTCAGAACTCCCCCCAATTTAGCCCCCCATGACCTAGATAGCAACATTCCAAACCTAGCAGGGATGTCTGCTACCACTACATCCATTACCAAACTTCTAGCTGGGATCTGGGATAATGACACCACCATATCTTTAATGACCCCGAGGCACTTGACTTTATTTGAATCAAAAGAATACAGGTCTCTGTAAGGTTTAGTAACTTGTAGTTTTAATAGTTTCATTACTGATAGTGGCATAAGGTTGTGTGAAGCTCTTGAATCAAACATACAATTATGCAAGAGGAAATCATGAATCAATAAAGATATGTAGAAAGGAGGTGTTGAAGAATCTACCTCCTCCACATGTGGACCAAAAACCGCTACTAGTTTATCTTCTTGTAGATTCATAGTGTCATTTATATTCACATTCTGAGATAGGTTGATAAACTCAACAATCTGTCTTTGATAAACTAGTGCTTTGACCAACTCTGTGAGGGGCACCTGAATTCAGATTTTTTCTAGCTCTTTAGTGAGACTAAATACATGGACATGTTTGGTATTCTTTTTAGTTTCATCTTCACTTTTCTTCATCACTGAAATCTCTTGTGGAATGGAAACAATTTTTTCTAAAGGAATTTTATCAATTTTATCTCGAGAAGACTCACCTTGAAGTATCTAAGTTTTTCTATTTGTATTCTGTTGTTGCTTTACTTTATTTAATTGTTTGGTAGGTTGTGGTTCTTGTGGAGTCGCCTTTTGTAGGGGAGCAGGAACTTGATGCTCACCTTCATTTTCTTGAATTATAGATCTTTTCCTTAATCTCAAGTCATATTTCTTATGTAATTATGCTTGCATAAAATTAGTAAATTTCTTTCGATATTTATCAATTTCATTCTCATCATAAATGGAATCTGTTTCAGTATATTCTTCTCCCTCAACACCTAGTTAATCTTCATCTCCTGCATACAATGTGGAAATATGATCATCATGATCCTAGGAATTCTCTGGTACTTCATCAGGATTTGCCTCTAAGTAAAGTGGTGCTTGAACCTGATCTTGGTCTTTTCTCTCCTTCTGCAAAATTTGCAGAGGTTGTCTTCTATATTGGGGATTAAAGTTTCTATTTTGTTGTACTTGCCTTTGAGAGTTCTTACTTTCCAATTCCAATTTAATCAATTTACTGGACAAATTTTTAATCACATTATTCATATCTTCTAATGTTTGACTTTGAGAGGATTCCAATTTAGCCTTTCCCTTATCTTGGGTACTTTGTGCCGCTGCTGCTTTACCTGCAGCCACTATATTTGCTTCTATTTCTAAAGCATCAGTTTGGATCTGATCAAGGGTTGTGGATCTCCTCTCCCTTAATGTGAACCCAAAATCTGATTCAAATGCCTTAGCAAAAGTTATTTTTGCACTAGTAGGAGGGGGCTTGATCTCCATTGGAAGACTGTTGTAAAGTTTAATGAACCTTCTGATGAACTCAATAACACTTTCATCAGATTTCTTTTTAATAGCATTGAACTCTATAAGTGAATACCCATGATCTCGTTTCTCTACCCATCTCTGGGTGAACTGGCATTCCATCTGTTCCCATGTAGGAATAGAGTTATTAGGAAGCCCTTTAAACCACTTTCTTGCTTCACCATCCAAGGATTGCACAAAAAGTCTTAAAACAACATCCAGGTGTTCAACATTGATATTTTCTGCAAAATTACAAAACATTGTTGTATGTTTCTCTATTGTTTGTTCATCCTAACCTGAAAAATGAGGAAGAATTTTTAAGTATTCTTGAGGAATTGGATTCAACTATTGTGGAAATTGAATAGGTGCATACCTATTCAACAAGAATGCAGGTGCTACCATGTTTACACTTGAACTTACTGAACCTTGAGTACCAGCAGATGAAGAACTTGTTTGAGGAGTAAATGGAGTATGAAAAGGTGACAATGTAGTTATGGGCTTAGGTTGAACAACTATAGCATATATATTTTTGAATACTGAGAAAGAAATAGACTCTAAAGACTATTCTTGACAGTTGGGTTCTTGAAATGAAGTGGATGTAAAAGGTAGCTCTTGGTCGATAAAAGGTAAATGTTTGGATGAAATATGTGTTGAACTGTTGTCAAGTGTAGATAGTGTAGGAATTGGTGTAAATGGAGTTTTTGGCTTTCCAACCCTTTTGGAAACTAGTCTCTTGGGTTCTGAAAGGGCTTGAGCTTTCTGTTGTGAGGTATCTGACCTCGTATGAGGCCTTTTTGAAGCCATAGTTATTGTTTTCTGCTTAATACATCCAAATATTTCCTCCTCACTAAACAACCAGAGAAAAATATTAAAAACCCAGGGAAAAATGTTATTGATTTCGTTCCTCGACAACGACGCCAATTAATGTTGTCCCTTAGAAACCAATCTCATGGATGTGTAGAAATTGTGCTTAAGACATTAATTTTTATTATGCATGTCACTTATTTGTGTAATATATCCTCATGTGAAGGGCCTGAAGGTCCTGAATTGTAACCCTTAATATTTAGTTGATATGAAAATCTTAGAATGCCATGTGATGTTGAATATAAATGTTGTGTGAAGAATGCCTTGAGAAGTTAAAGATAATATGTTGTGTTTGACAAGAACTATTATCTGTAAGTTAGAAGAAATATAGAGGTAGGAACTTTCAATATAGGAGCGCTCTTTTAAGGAATTTTAACTTCATTTACATAAGTAAAGAAAGACCTACAACTTCATTACCATATTTAAAGAAAGGAAGAAACATGATGACACATAACAAAGAAATTACAAAATCATACCCAACAACGTGTGGAAAACTTTCATTAATCACCAATTTATCAAGAATACAATAGCATAGTCTCCAGGTTCTTCGAAACAGTTGGTAACTACCAAAACTATCAAACTGCTTAACTACCTTCTAACTGTCTAAAGTAAAATTCATTACAAAATATTACATTAGAGGGTAAAAGACACCTCATTCTTCTGAGGAAAATAAGGTAACAAGAAGTAACCGAAATTAGAGTATGATTGGGGATTGCTGCTCACTGTTTGAATCTGTGGCTTGAGTAAGAGGTCCTGCTAATGCATCTTTGGTCTGATCTTTGGTCTGCTCTATCATCCATTCCTTGCACTTTCTCCATAATGGCGCATTTGACTTTGGTGCTTCCTCTAACTTGTCAAGTGCTATTATGCAAGCTGTAATCTCACCATAATTAGGCTTGTATGTAAACAGAGTCTTCACCATCCAGAGAAGCTTAAAATCTTTGTTCAGGTAGTTCACAATGGTGGCTCCTTTCAATACTGTTGTCTTTTCATGAGTGTTATTAACTTTTATTTTTGCCTCAATCAACAAAGTCTCATATGTTTTATGTGGCAACAAGTTTCCTTGTAGATCCTAGCAAGAAGGAAGTCTAGCCCTAACTCTTTTGTCAAACAGGATGTTAAACTTTGAAACTACTTCCTTCATCTAATTTATCTTCTTCTCAGTAGTATTCCTGTAGATATTTCTGATAATAATTTTGCTAAAATATATTCCACATGATGTTCTGTCTGGCATGTCATGTTCCTTCAATTTTGCAGTAGATTTAGAGTTAATGAAATCTATCATCCTCTTTGCAAACTTTGATCTATCTAAATATTTTTACTTATTTTTTATGACCACCTCTTCCATATCTCGAACTATTTTTTTCTCTTCAAATATAATCACAGGAAATTCCCAAATTCCCTTGATAACCTCAATGACTTCATCCCATATGATTTCTCTGGCTTGAATTAAGGACATATTTCCCTTCATTTTCTCCTTTAGCCTTTTGATTTCATCTTCAGCCCTTAAGAGGTCTTTTTTGTACTTCTTTACATTGTCTTTCTCCCTTCTTGCTTCTTTTTCACTGAAATTCAATAGCTTTCAAGTTGTTTCCAATTCTCTTTAGGATTTCTTTACATCATTCTTAGCCATTTTAAGCTCTGTTCCCAAATGTAAAACCTGTACTGCTGGATGATCTATGTTGGCTAGCATTACTAATGTACAAATATGAGTGTCCATTTGTCATTGCAGCTTGTCAAAAGATTCTTTAAGTAAAGAAAATTCTTCAGTCTTCTGCAACGCATCCTGTAGGAGCTTATCCTTTTCATTTTCTACTTTTGCTATCCCTGCAGCTATGGGATGCTCA
Organism: Pinus taeda; assembly: GCA_000404065.3. NCBI lineage: Eukaryota > Viridiplantae > Streptophyta > Pinopsida > Pinales > Pinaceae > Pinus > Pinus taeda. The sequence goes on along the minus strand of APFE030044976.1, from coordinate 4,544 downwards.
CATGCAGGTAGATTTAACTTCTTTTTCAAAACCCCAATCTCTGACTTGGCAGATTGCAATAATTTCTGAACAACGGGTTGGTCATCAAGATTGACACCTATTTTAATGATAATTTTCTTTAGCTCATCCACTTGAGCATTCAAAGCCCTGGAGTTGGCTTTCTCCAACTTTAACTACTGAATTACCTTATTTAGCATTTTTTCTGCCTTGACAGTTGCTGCATTTGTCTTATGTAAATAATTTACAATCAATTGCCCAGTTTGCATGTGCAAATTGATCTTGTCAAGCATTGGAAGCTTGTGAGTGTCAACTGTTAAATTCACAGTCTTGAAATTGCTAGTAGACCCCACTGATATTCTAGTAGGATGAGAAAAGGCAATTTTAAGTTGACTCCTCTCCAAATCCATGGCAGATAGAAATCTAGTTTTTTCAGGAGTTACCTAAGACTCAGCTTGAGCCTCCATATTTAACTTCACCTTCTGATTTCTCTTAGCTATCTGAGCAAACATACTTTGAATTAAAGGAACCTGATCATGGACAGGTTCTCTAGAAGATGGGGAAGCTGGGGGCACCTTCTGTTTCTCCTAGTTGAATCACCAAGCCAGGTTGTGTTGAAGACATTACATCTTGAATCTTGGTCCTTTTTGTTTCTTCAGATTCTTCCTCATCCAAATCAATAACTTCCTCTCTAACCCTCTTGACACCTTTTTCTATAATGCTAGGGGTTTCAATATCTGTCCCCTGGGTGTTTTACAAACCTCCATTTTCCAATTTCTTTGTTTCAGGTCTACTTTCATGCACAAAGGTTGAATATCAATTCTCTAGTCTTCTCTTTGAAATGATTTGATGAGGGTCATAAGCCCACTCAACCACCTGTAAAAGACACATGTCACTCAACAATTTTTCAACCTCCTAGGTAGCCTGTCTGGTGTTTACAATGAAGGGTCCCACTTCTTTAGGCAACTTGAAGAAAAATCCTTTCTTCATAGGAAAAAAATGAACTTGATCTACATTCAAGTTTTGCCTAATAAATTCAAGGGCAAAAAGCCTCATTGGTACAAATTTAGGTAACCTGTAAGGCTTGAAACAGGCTCCATAAAGCCTAATATTTGCATGTTCTTCAGAGATGAACCAATCCCACATCTCACATCCTTACTCAATTGAAGAAATTCTTGAGCTTTAGGAAGAAATGTTGGGGGTAGGGATCCACTCAAGATTTTATAAGCCACTGGAAGGAATAAAGAAGTAAACTCAAATAAACCACTATCTCTTGGATCACCCCTTATCAGATCTATCCAGAATACCACTGACTGCTTCTTTTTATTCATATCAACAACATTTAGACTCAAATCAGAAAAATGTTCATCATTCTGGTATAGAAATAAATAAGTAATCACTGAAGGAAATTTGAAGGACTGAGTGAGAGGCAGAGTCATAAATTGGGTATTGATAGTATCTACCCAGAATGCTGGAATGTCTAGTACTATCTCTGGCTTCATCATTAAGGAGAAAAATCCCAGCACAACTTTATCCACCTGCCTGGAGTCTTCTTTTCCTAGAATCTTGGAAATTACTTGCAAAACAAGTCTTATGTCAGCTGCAAATATTTCTAAAGAGAAGAGATTCCCATCAAGGGAGAATTGACTAGATTTAGGGGCCAGGAAAGAGGTGACATGAGAAAGTCCTTGAGGAGACATGTTATCATAATATTAAATCAGATATTCTTCAGTAAAGGTGGTCTATGTTCCAGACACGGGGTAATTCAAAGCTTGGTTTATTAATTGTGAGGTTACTTGAAAAACGCTCTCCCCTGACTGATTCATTACAAAACATTTCTTTGGGTACATTGCTGAGGCTAGCCATTGAATAAATTCAGGAAATAAATGAATTTTGGGGACAAAAGCAGCTAAAACACCTCACCTAACCATTGCCATGAATATAGGAGACTTTTTATGGTTCAGGATGACCTCTTGATACAGTGAAAGATGTTTAATTGTGTAGAGGGTATCAGAAATATCTCGTTCGACATCCATTAATGGGGTATGGATAACTAATGAGGAACTTACTTGTTTGGCCATGGTGATTGTAGGTGACAGTTGCTGATGATAGTTGCCGGGACGGTTGCTGACTTAGAGTGCTGAACTGGATGCAAGGTTGCTTAGTACTGAAACAAAAAATAATGCAATGGGGCTTTGCTTGTCTTTTATACAAATGATAATCAAACGGAAGGAAAGACCTATAATTAATGTAACTAATTAATGGAATGGCAGATGAAGTGACGGGGTATAGTGGATGAGGTGGATGGTAATGAATGAGGGTGGTGGATGACGTGGAGGAGATGAGATGGAGTGAAGCAATGGGGGTGGCCCACTGCGGGGGTGGGGAGTGTATGGGAGGTTCATCGGGATTGAACCCCCGCAGAAATATCAGGCCGTAGATCTTAGTCAAACACCTTAACGTCATGGCCAACTATTGGGGTTGAGCTGGAGTTATAATTAATACTCGTTGTTTCCCCGCAGAGCACTTTATCTGGTTCTCGAGCCCATGCTTGCTTACATCTTGTAATACCGCTCTAACTTTAATATATGGGTCAGGGCCCCACCTTACATAGGATTTGAATGACATCAATAATATAAATAAATCACTACTTTCGGGCTTTCACATTCTCTTTTGATTTTTTAAAACAAAATATTTATTTATTTATTTATTTTTTAATTTATTTATTTTTATTTTTTATTTTTTATTTTTTATGATGATATTAAAAATGAAATTTAAATGACGATGGATGCTACAACACTTCCTAATATAAATTTCATTTTCCAGTATATATCCATCGTTTTCAGGTGTTGGAAATTAGCCCCTCGTGTTACCACTGGTATCTAGTATGTCCATTCCATCAAGACCTCTGTGTCGAAGAGGGAGGTTTTTTGGGAAGAGGTCTCCCCTTTTGCCTAGGAGATTTCTTCCTATATGTAATCTAGGTGTTCCCTCATTAATCTCTTTCCTGGTAGTAGGCAACCCCTCTTCTTACCTGACCCCTTTGTCTTACCATTCTTGCACCACCAACAAACTTTATAGCAGTGAGCCGCACGGAGTTACAAATGCAAATGAGATGTTTGTCTCCTTCCTCCTAGGGTGGATCCAGGGGCCTACACCATATATGTCGGGGTATAACCCAGACGGATAATTCAACGTATAATATAAGAGATTTGTCCCCCTAGGGCCTTGCTTCCTCCTCAATGTCTAATTACACCCACACACAACCTTAATTCTACCTCGTAACCATAGCCATGGAAATAAAAATATTCCCCCCCAATAGAAAAAATAAAAGCCACTCCCCTTATGGGTTATCCCAACAAAGCTTTCAAGGTTATCCTCTAACCTTTGCTATGGTAATAGTTCGTCATATCCAAGAATATTAGCCACACAAAAGAGTTGCAAAGATGAGAATATAATTATAGCTTGGTGTAGCTAAGACTAAGGCTCAAATTGAGATAGGGACGAGCCACCAAGAATGACAGTTATGGCCCATTATCCCAAACTAAACACCCAACTATTTGACCAATTAATATTTAAATTTACCAATAACCACCATGCAACCCCATATATTAAAGGAAAATCTAATAAATCCACTAAGAGTTGAAAAGGAAACAACTATCATAAAAACATTCACGAATTAGAAACTGATATTGAAATGATTGAACTTTCAATACATGGGTTGTGCCAATCTCCCATTAGAGCCAACCCAAACTATAATGTCCAAACTTCTCCCCAATGCACCTGCAAATTTCCCAAATGGTCTGAATGAAAGTAAAATAGTTGCACCTTTTGAGTTTACATTGCGTTTGTTGGGTCCTTCCAGGCTTGTTGTAGGCTTTAACCTTGTTGCTGAGCATAATATGAATTTCTTTTGAAAGCTCCTATGTGCCACCATTGTGGAGAGTTAATGAAACTTAGGATATACACCAACTTGGAATAATACCCTCTCACACATGTGGCAATCATGAATGTCTGGGATGGCAACTACACCGGGTTGGATGGCTTCTAGCAGAAGCTTTAAGAATGTATATGGGTTATTATACCACTGGTGTTGGTGGTGGTGAGTAGAATAATCAACGGGAGATGAAAATGTGGTGTTTGAATGAGATAACCTGCTTGGTTCAATTGGGAGGCATCTTTGGAGGGCCAAGCAGGCGTCTTGACTAGTGGAGGAAACTGACTATGTTTGCAGTCTAGAAATAAAAATTGTTTTTGAATGCAATTAAGGACCAAACTGTTATCTCGAACCCTAGGTTGCTCAGTGAACAAGGGCTGGTTTTTTATGGTCGTCTAACATTGGGATTAGACCTGGGAAGCATGAGGTTTCCTATGCGACCTTGGTGCAATAGTGTGGTGTGTCATGCGGAAAGAGTTAATCTTGCGGACAAAAACAACCTCCCTAGAAGCCTAAGAATTTCTAGTGACAAACAAGACAATTAAGAGAAATCCTTCTCTAAACATGCATTTACCATACAAGAAATCAAGTGTTTTAGATCCTACCTGTA
>APFE030044971.1:161172-236969 GCA_000404065.3 Pinus taeda | reverse complement strand
TTTCTAACTGATACATAGTTGCATTTCTTGGATTTTATGCTTGTATTTGTCTTGTTCTTTGCATGTGCAGGTGTTTGTTCACGAGGATCGTGAGGATTGTGACCAGCTAAAGCGAAAGAACGGAAGCGACAACTCTTCTACGAATATAAGCGTTGGATTCAAGGTAGGCTCTCATCATTAGCCTTTACTTTGCAATTAGGAACCTGCGTGTTAGCGTTGTTTGATTGTTGCTAGACCCCATTTACGCTAGTGGGATCGCCTCTGTCCGTAGAGGGGATTTACCTGCACAACAATTTGGCAACTCCGCTGGGGAGTTGGCTTTTGCCTTGATTGTTTATCTTGTCTTGTTGTTTGATTTGTAAACTATTAGACGGAGTCTGAAGTCTGGCTAGATAGCCTTCGAAACGCTATTGCTTTACATTAGTGAAGTAGATCAACGCTACTTTAGTCCATCTCCGGTTTGGTTTGCAAACTTAACGACTTGGGACTAGCCTTGTTCCTTGATTGTTTCCTTGGTTTCTCCTGCTTGTTTTGCTTTCTGGGTTGGATACCTATGTTGCTTTTGCCTCTTGAGAGTACTTAGGTGTTGCTGGTTTAGCCTTGGCTCTTTTGTTTTTTATTTTTTATTTTTTTTCCATAGCAAACTCGAATGGCGCTAGTTTATAGCGTGACAGTCGTGCCAGTTGGCGCATGTTGCACACTTACAACCCGCGCCAATCCCTGAAAGGTGCTAGTTGCAGCCTGACAGTCACGCTAGGTCTGTAAACTCTTGAAGTTTTCTTGGTTCTCAACTTTTTGAGCTTTGGTTTTGTCCTAAGTACCTTTATAGGACTACTGGAGTGTCTTGGAGTGTGATTTGACTGGTTTTGATCACTACCCTTTGGGTGTTTGCTTTTTTCTACTGATTTCGCATTTCTAGCCCTAGGGCATCTAGTGGCCTTGTGAATCGAGCCTTCTTGAGGTGTTTTGATCTTTTTGTTGTCCAGTCGACTCTCTGGCTTGCTCCCTTGCACTTGTTTGGTAGTCATGAATCATTTCGTTGCGTTATTTAGGTGATTTGCTTCGTCTTCACTTGAATTCCGCTTTGTCTCACTTTGATCCCAGATCACACGGCTCATTGTTGTCTTTGGGACCTTTTTGATTCTTTGGATGTTTGATTTGTGCTTTGAGGAACTGAACGTGTGTGTATCAGTTAGAATTTGTTACTATTATTTCTCAAAAGTTCTTTAGTGCATTTTTCCATTATTGAAAAAGAAAATCTCTTTTGCTTTGAAACAGTTAATGAAAGATAGGACTTTTCATTTTGATTAGTGATTTAGTGATCTTAAAGAAAAGTTATTGATTTTCATTAGCTGCATTAGGGAAACTCTTTGTTGCTCGTGATCATTTCGTTTGCATAAAATCTCTCTAACTCTTTTGTAATTAGCATTCACCGAATGGAATGACATGTTTTTGCATATCGATTGAATTTAGGGATTTTGAGAGATTACATAAGGTAGGACCTGAAAACCGAAACTTAACTCAAGATCAACTTTAAAATAAATTGAATAAACTTAAAAACGCATTGGAACATAACGCTCACATTCTAGAGGTCTAGGCTAGAGACGTGCTCCGGTGTCGTTAAACCTAGTCACTTTTGTTCTCGCATTAAGGATGGGTGATTCCTCCTTGTGTGACTCAACTGTGGTCTAGTACGGACTTGTGCTCCCACGTACTATCACATATATATGGGGAGACTCCACTAGGTTATCATCCTTGATTCACAGGAAGCCGTGTCTGCCACCTTACAACCCGTAACACACCGAACACAACATTCGAGAAGATTGAATGCCGTATGGAAAGTCCTTGGCTTTCATATGATTGCTAAGGTGTATATGTAGTTTTACAGATTGTCTGGTAAACCCCTTTCCTAGTTTCTCCAAAGTAGTCACTTTTTGATCATTTTCGGACTCCTTAAAAGAAAAGGCTCACTTGAGCATTTGTCACTTTGGGCTCACTAAATATTAGAAGGTGACTAGAGTCATCTTTTGTCCTTTTCTCGACTCTTAAAACATGAAAAGTTCAAGTTGTGTCCTAATGTCTTAAAATTTATTCGACCACGATTACATTTACCCTGTTAGATCTTGTGTGCATTAGTTTTGAGTATGGTCTTTTATCATTAGATTGTCTAGGATTTTTGTTTGATTCGATCATCCTGGCGGATCCATCGATCCCGTCTCCCGTCCCGAGTGACCAAGGGTCTCCTTCTTCTGCTGCTCCTGAGACACCAGTTTGTGGTGACACTTTTCCTGTTATTCCAAGTTTCCAACCATTGAACTCTTGTGCTCCAGAGGACTAGCTTTACTACTTGTTTTGGTACCCTGTTTGGGAGCCTTCCGAAGAGGATTTTCCCTCTACTCCTACTGGTGTTTCGACCCCGATGGCTTCTTCTTATATGGAAGACACATATCTTGTATCAAGTGGAGCACCTGTTATGTCAAGTATTGAGACTCCTATCCCGGCCACATCCCTGGTCATATCTATGCCCTACACTGTTACACCTCTTGGTATTACAGTGCCTCCGCGCTATAGATCTCTAAGGGATGTCATGGGCTCTGGGAGTTTCTCTTCTATATGGGACAATAACATTGTTCCCACTACGGGACCTTTTGTTTCCCAAGTTCACTATACCGCTGTCACGTCAGTTCCGACCAATCCGACCATTTGTGTCACATCGTTGACTTCGGTTGCTAGTGCCGTTATGGCATCTTCCATCGTAACTACTGTTGCCGGCCCATCCCGTGGTCCGGTACGTAGTGGTCAATCGGCACATGCTGCCAGAGTTGTTCATCCTGCAAGCAGTGCCCCGCCTTCTTCTGATGCCATTTCAGCAGGGGGGGCATATTCTCAGTACTTGCATGTTGTCCAAAATCCAGGCATGCAAGGCCCCTATTATGACCCTATAGGCCATCATTTGTATACCTCCTTGCTAGCTCAACCTGCGGTTGAGTCTTCAATTCCATTGAATGTCGCTTGGGGTACCACCAGTTATGGTGGTGGCCAGTTCCATCCAGGTCAAGGGCAGCCATCTCAAGGACCATCATACCAAGGTCAGCCATCCTACACGCATCCTAATTATGGGCAGCAGTATTATGGCCAAACCTATCCAGGGCAACCTAGAGACTCGCAAGGACAACCCTCCCAGGGACAACCTTCGGCTTCTGATGGCCCGTCCTTTATGTATCTTGGGCAACCTTCTGGAAACCCGGGACAGCCTTATGCTCAACAAGGACAACCTGGAGTCCAGCAAGGATACCCTTCGGGCCAACCCTACAGGAATCCGGGACAACCTTACGCGTAGCAAGGGCAACCCGAAAACCAGCAAGGCTACCCTTCTGGGCAGGGAGGCCAACCTTACATGCAGCAAGCCCAACCCGCTGCTCATCATAGTCAACCCTCAGTTGCACAAGGGCAACCAAACACCCAGCAAGCTCAACCTTCTAGGCAAATAGGTCCATCCCAGATCCAACCAGGACAACCTTCCGGCCAGATGGCCCAACCTCAGTCTTCGCAAGGATATCTCTCTAGGCCTGCTCAACCAGCCATGCAGATGGTTCCTGCTTCTCAAGCTCAACCCGATTATCAGCCCCAGAATCAAACTGGTCTCCAGCCACAAGGTGGGTATCAATCCCAACCTTCTTATCAAACGCAACCTAGATCCCACGCTCAATATGGAGCCCAGCAACCGTATGGATACCAGCAACCCAAATGGCAAAACCAGCTTGCCCCGTATCAAAATTATCAACAGATGCAGGCCACCCCTTATCAAAATTATCAACAACCCAATATTGCTCCTGCCGGTCAGTATGGTAACCAATGGGGTGCTGGGGGGCAAAACCAGAATCAACCATCCAATTATGGATATAACCCTTATGGGCAGAGTTCCTATGGACAAGGTCCTTTTGGACTTGGTCCGTCCGGACAAAGTCAATGGGGGTAATCAGAAACTGGATGGAACTCTGGCCCTACCTCATATCCGCAGATGTCCTTCAACCCACAGCTACCATTTCTAGCAACGTTGGAACTGCCTGATGTGTCGAAGTTAACTAATGATCCTATTTTGCATAATCCACAATGGCCACCAGTTCCAATTAAGATACCCATTGATTGTCCAAAATTCGATGGCAAAGCTGGAGAGGATCCTCAAGCTCATGTAATGACTTATCACCTTTGGTGTTCGTCCAATTCATGGCTTGATGATTCCGTCCGGCTTCGCCTGTTTCAAAGGACTCTCACCGACTCCGCTGCTAAATGGTACATTGAATTGACCCGTGCGTCTTTTCAAGACTTCAATTCATTGGCAATGGCATTCCTTACTCATTTTCAGTTACCCATTTGGTACGACACGGGAACCCATCTTCTCACGTCTCTCAAGCAGGACACGGCTACACACATCTCTGATCATATACATGAATGGAGAAGGTGTCGTCGGTTGATCAATTTTTGGATTCCTGATCAACTCCTCACCGATTGGTTCACAACTTCCTTTGTCCCTAAGATCGCACGGGACATTGCCATGGGAGCTTGCGTAACTAAAGAGCAAGCTATCGCGTGTGCTCAGTACCTTGACTTAGTTTACTCTCAGTCAGGTACTTTGTATGAGTATTTGCCTGATGCCCCAAGACACGGTACATCCAAAGCTTCACCAAATCCATCTGTTGATGGAGTTATTGGTTCTGTAAATCCGTCGTCCAAAAAATCATCCTCAAACCCTGGGAAGCCAAAACCAAATGCTCCTAGCGAAAACACTTCTCAGGGTGGTTCTAATTCTGGAAGTACTTTTGAGGTTAACGTTGTCCAGTCCACCACGGCGAATAAGGCCTCGAAAGGAAGGAAAAAGGGGAAATCAAAGTATAAGTCTGAGCAACCTAAACAGGATTCCTCCAAAACTCCATCCGAGGAAGGAGCTAAGTGCAAACCCAAGTATCCTTGTCTTATCTATGATGAGGATCACTATACCAAAGACTGCCCAAGGTGGCCCGAGGTTAGTTGTTTGTTGAAAGGTGCCCCTGGGATTCCTGCGGTTCTGAAAGAACCTTTCCCCTCTCAACAGACTCAAATGGTGGCTGATCCATCTTCGTCTTCATCTCCCTTTGGTTCCCAAGTGTTCATGGCTAGAACCATTCCCGTTCATGTAACGACTTGAACAAAGGAGTATCCGTCATCCGCCAGGAAGGAGCCTGAGGTCCCCTCAAGTGCTCCTTCGTCCAGCTCTGGTCCGCTCCATATCGAGGGACCAAGTACTGAGACGACCATCTGACCCTCTCCCAAAGGAGTACTCAGGAGATCATCTTACAACCCAAATGCTCATACTACCCAGCACTATAGCATAGTTGAGGACTTAGTGCAGGCTTCGTCGACTATTTCCGCCTTAGAGGTTCTCCAGAGCTGCCCCCCTCAGAGGAAGTCCCTGCTATCGGCCATCGGTGGCATCGACCCGGAAGATTCGGATTTGATTACCTTTGATCTCGAGAGCCATGTCCCAAGACTGCCTCATCAGATCGCCTTTCTCATACAAGTCATCATCAATTCGAAAATGATCCATCGTATGGTTATTGATGAGGGCACGTCAACTTGCATCATGTCTATTGCTTGTTAGAAAGCGATCGAGTCTCCGACTTTGAGCCAGTCTCCTACGACACTGGAAGCCTTCGATGGGAGAGAATCTCGTCCCTATGGTATTCTTCAACGATTGCCAATTACTTTAGAAGGGAAAACCGTTGAAGTAGAAGTTGAGGTCGCTGACGCAAATCTTACTTACAACCTCCTTCTGGGCCGGAGTTGGACATATGCCATGCATGTCGTGGCTTCATCCCTCTTCCGTGTCATTCGTTTCCCTCACCAGGGGAAATTGTCACAGTAGACCAGCTCTCCTTCTTCGCTTCTTCTTCTGAAGGAAATGTGCCTTTCGTGGAGCATACCTCCATCCCTTTTGAGAGTGTGGGAGCCAAGCTCTTCAAAGATCCCGCCCTCATGGGTGTCTTTTCACTCCCACCTCCAAACCTTGCTTCGCTCGGTTTGGTTTCTACTCGTTCTGATCCCTCGTTGCACACTGTTGTGACCCTCGGTCCCTCTGCACAAGGGGGCATTGATCCTCTAGCTTGTAAACCTCACTCGATCAGGGGGCATGGGTAGATCATCAGTGTTTTTGATCATTTTATAAAACAGGCCAAGACGACGCCTACATTATCTAGGTCGGTTACGCAACAGTGCGATAGGGAAAGTCCCGAGATGGGCTTGACTTAAACCAAGTATCATGCGTGCACTTTTCTTTTTGTATATACGTGTGATGTTCAACAAGTGTGTTGTGTGTGCATGTTTTTATATTTTTATCTTGGCATGTCGGTGTGATTTCCACTTATTGTGTCTTTCGCTTCTTGAACAGATGTCTGGATTGCCTTACGTTGGTTTCGCTGATGGTGCTTCCCACAGTACACGAAGCTTGTCATCTGTGGCATGGGTGATCTACGATCCTCATGGTGAGTTAGTAGACATTCAAGGGGTTTGTCTAGGTTGTACAACGAACAATGTTGCTGAATATAGTGTTGTGATTGAATTATTAGCTGAGGCAATTAACCTCGGCATTCACACATTGGTTGTGAACTTGGACTCTCAACTTGTAGTCCACCAACTCAACGGGCGTTATTCCGTCAGAGATCATCGTATCTTAAGGTTGTATTTACGTGTTAAGTTATTAGAAATGGATTTTGATTTCATTACTTATCAACACATTCCAAGACAACTTAATACATTAATCGACACATTAGCTAATTATGTGTTGGACAGGAATTTGCATAATATGTGATTCAACATAACACAAGAAGCATAAAGTACAATAAACCATAAAACATATGTATATATATATGTGTGTGTGTGTGTGTGTCCAAAATGTTTGCACCCCGTGCATCATCAAAAAATAATACATGTTTGTCTGAATACATCCGAAGACAACATGTCTCTCAAAAAATATGCATGAAAAGAAAATCCTAGATATCTAGTCTCGATGGTGCTCATGGTAGCACATCACCACTCGCACTATATGCCTCAAGAGCCAGTGGATGCGATTTGGCACCCCTACTGTGTGCCTCTGGTACACTAGCGGGACATCTGCTAGCCGAGCATAATCTGGGATCCCTCGAGTGATAGCCTCAAGGTTCTGGATAAGCTCCCTTCTGTCACCACCCTCCTCCTGAGGATCTGCTCCTCCTGCTGCTGCTACTGGATGTCTCCTCACAATAGAAGACAAGCCAGCTGGACACTCTAGGCTGACATCTGCATATGCATATAACGGTCATTAGGACGAGCATGTACTAACAAAAAAAAAAATTCATAAAAATATAAAATCAAAAAATGAGGACGTACCAATCTCCTCGTCCCAGTCCTCTCCATCCGATAAGGGAAGGTCAAGATCTCTAGTGAATTCTGTCCCTGCATACATCCAGTCTTCCACCATGATCAATTGGAGGCGAAGCCACCCGAAGAACTCTGGTATGAAGGACATCTGCTGGCCGCCACCACCCCTCGTCATTAGTGCCGCCCATCGATCCATCCTCAGCTCTCAAGGTTTTGGGTCTACCACAAAGGCCCCTTGGCCCCGAAATATTGGCACATGTTCCAAGAAGAACATCACCAAGATGGAACCGTACCCGAACTGTTGCAGCTTGCCCCGCTTGGCCTTTGTCTGCTGCCTCTTCATATTGGTCGTCACAGCTGACGCCCAATTGAAGATCGTCGGGCTAAGGCACTCTATCGCTAATAGCAGGTGGTTCTTTGTAGCTTCGTGGGGCGCTTGTGCCCCCGCAACTCGTGTACAAGTGAATAGCAATGCTCGCAGTGTCAGGTCCTAAACGGTGGGGATATCCACCTTCGAACTGCCCTGCCCATATTTTGCCTCGGAGCAAATTCAGGCCTTCACCTCATCCATCTTTTCTCCAGATGGCCTGCTCCCAGTCAATTGAGGCATCGGCCCTCGTCGCGACAATCCAGTCAAGAAGTAGACGTCCGATACGTCCAACTCCAGTACTTGATCCCATATCCGGAACACCTGTTCCTCTACGTCCCATAAGTCGATCAAGTACTGTAGGAGCTCTGGCTGAGCTTGCAAATAGGATAACATGAAGTATTTCTTGAGCCCAGATGCTCTAAGGGCTTCCATATAATCCTCATCAGCTAGGGCCAATGTTTCCACCTGGTCATGTTCCTGTTCCTTCCATACCATCACCATTTTTGAAGATTGCCCTGCAAGAACAAGTCAAAATGATGCATTAGACTCTCATACAACTTGAAATTGTGGAAAAATGGACTTTGAATTTGTTGAAATTAGCGAAGAAATGCACGCAGCCGTTGGCGCGACTGTTCCTAAAACAGTCGCACCCATGGGCGCACGCCCTATGGGAAACTTGCCCCATTGGCGCGGATCCGTGCCCGAAACATGCGCCAATGGGCGCAACCCCTAAAATTAAAATTCCCCCCATAGGAAATGAAAATTCAATAAAAAACAAATTCTAAATGGATGAAAATGAAGCTAAGGACAAGACCGCTTACCTGGCACTGACGGTGCTCGAAATGGTCCACTGGATTGGCCGCAATCGTCAACTGAAGGTCGCACTCCAAAAACCCTAATGTCGCTCTCCAAAGGTAAAAAGTGAAAAGTAATTTTTATTTTACCATTTTCACCTTTTTATAGCTTTTTGACCCTAATTAGGCTTTAAAAAGTCATTTTATGAATATTTTCATGGATATTTGTGTTGAAAATGGGTTTTACGCTGATTTTTTGTGCAGCGACAGGTGTTTATGCAGCTTTCATGGCAAAATGTGTTGTATTTTATACTTTTTCGAACTCGGTAAATACACGAAAAAGTGACTCTGGAATCATCTTTTGCTCTTTTCTGACTCTCTAAACGTGAAAAGAATGCCGAGTTGGTCCTCTCGACTCGTTAAACGGACATAAGAGGCGGTCATCTTTAAACCCTTTTCCGACTGTTTAAAAACAAAAAGATCGTCAGACCCTTGTCGTTTTTGGTTCGTTAATGCTCACGAAGCGACGTGGTTTTGATCACTTTTTTACTTTTTCAGATCAAAGTCACTATTATGAAAAGTACTCCTCAATCATAATGGTCGGGCGGTTCTTTCGAGCATGGTTTTATACTTTTTCGAGCTCGAGAGGCACAACTTTACGAAAAAGGACACCCTTGGAGTTTCCTTTTCACTGTCTTTTCAAACTCTCTAAATATGAAAAGACGTAGAATTCTTCCTTTTTCAGACTTGTTAAAACTTAATGAAATCGGATTCCGTCGAAATGACGCCTCTCAAGCATATGCTATCCCCGTCAAGCTTTCCATCCAAAAATAACCGGGGTACTCGCCAGAAATGGTGGGGGAATAAACGAACCATAATCATCGCCGTATCGGTAGTATGTCGCTCTTGAACATGGCACTCATCTGCATTCATGTCTAGGTGGGGATATCTCATTTTGTTTCACACTTGCCTCTGTGGGTTTGGGTTATCATGTTTGACCATTCATCTGCTCATCGCCTTGTCACCATGACCCCTAATCATTCGGTGTCAAATACTGCCAAATCCACTGTCGTGCCGCCGATATGTTCAAGAGAAGTTGACCTCTACAGAATACTCAACCTCCCTCTGATACTTCACACAAAACATTTTATCCTTCTCTGTCTCGTGTCGATGATGTGGGAAACATTATGGCCCACCTTTGATCAAGGTCACTTCCTATCGACTTCAGCTCATTATCCAGGAAGTTGACTTAGAGACTCCCTTCAGGTACCTTGGAGCCTGCATGCCTCAATGGTAGGTTCCTCGTGTTCGACATGAGGTTTTCATCATTGGCCTCTGATCGGATGATTCTACGGGTGTTTGACACTGACTCACTGATTCGCATGCCGTGGATTGTACCTATAGTACCTTGAGGACCGTTGTCATTATTGGTGGTACCTCTCGCATCTGTTAACAGTTTTCATCATTTGCTGGTAATCATACGATGTTCTCGCATGTTCGACTTCGACTCCTATATTCGCATGCTTGAACTTGTACTTTGTTCAGGTCGAGTTGGAGCGCAAGACCCTGGATTTTGTCTGTTGAGATCCAGGCTGCATTTTGTAGATTATTATAATCACTACATGACTCATTCACTGGATGGCTGCGACCATGCCTGAGTCTATTCATTGATCCTCAACGGATGGCTGTGTCCATACCTTGGATCCAGACTTTTATGTACTATGCTATGGATGGTTGCGCCCATACCATGTACATCATGTATTTGAGCTATCAGTTGTACTTCGTGTAGGTTCTCCAGCGGCCGTGTTTTCAGTCGACCATGTTCTTGTAAAGCACATCACCCCTCTCTCTCTCGGGCTTCATGCTTTTGGGGCATCTGTTACACAGTATTTTGTCACCGTCCCCATTACCCCTTCTCCTGTACATTGGAGGACCGATTCCGGGACCTGTGAGAAGTGACATAACTTGAAAACACCTGCATTGTATCCCTTAAAGTATGTACTCCATATGCCCTGAAGACACCTTCTGCAAAATACCCAAAAATATAGCCCTTTCTCCATTAGCGTTGTTCCATAGTGTATCACTCATGTCAATGGGGTAAATCCTCCAAAGAGGGTGCGCCAGCTGGCGCTCTGTCTCGGAGTCGCACTAGTGCCAACCCAGTTGGGTAAAGTTTTTAACAAACAAACTTCCGAAGGTTCCTTCCACCCTATCCATGAACTAATTCCAGTCTGAGTTGGCTCAGTTGGGCTTTGTATCTCCCAAGGAGGGAAGTAGTTCTCCACCTCTCATGGAAGCTTCCTAAAGATAAGGACAATCCCATGAATCAAGTGGATGGTCTTATCTACTCCTCCTACCTCTATATAAGCTTGTTCTTTCCCTTTTGACAAGCTAGTTAGTAATTCTACTTTTCAAGTTCCCAAATCTAAGTCCCAAAGTTTGAGAATTGCTAAGCTCATCTTGCAAGAGGCCTTGTTCATCCCTATGAGGCTAAATCTTTAAGGAGGAGATCCATGTCCAAGTAGTCAAGGAGAGAGAGGCTTGTTCCCATCCCTACAAGCTTTTCAAGGCATGTGTTGCTGATTCACCCAACCAAAGGAGGATTTGACGTCAAAACTTGGTTGTATTCTCTTTTGTTTATCAATAATAATAGACTACTATCATTATGGTTCCACTCATGTGTCTTTATTATGATGTTTGAGTTGTATCCTTTCTGACTAATACATAGTTGCATTTCTTGGATTTTATGCTTGTATTTGTCTTGTTCTTTGCATGTGAAGGTGTCTGTTCACGAGGATCGTGAGGATTGTGACCAACTGAAGCGAAAGAACGGAAGCGACAACTCTTCTACGAATATAAGTGTTGGATTCGAGGTAGGCTCTCATCATTAGCCTTTACTTTGCAATTAGGAACTTGCGTGTTAGCATTGTTTGATTGTTGCTAGACCCCATTTAGGCTAGTGGGATCGCCTATGTCCGTAGAGGGGATTTACCTGCACAACACCAGTTGTTATCCCGTTTCTCAGCATGATATTCACATTCATATCTTCCTCACGGGGCTTATCACTCATCATTTTTAAATTCTACATAAGTTTCTGAGGCTACGCCTTTTTCTCTTGCATATTAGCTTTCAACACAGGGTATTCTTCTATAGTGTGGTAAAACTCATTACTAACAAGACAGGCATGTCTGATTCTAACACTCCTACACATAATGCCCTAGTGTCTCACAATTATAGCAAATAACATGTATGTGACCTCTACTAGGTCCTCCTCCTCCTCTGCCCCGTCCTCTTCCTTGATAACCCCCATGCGCTCCTCCTGCACCCTAATCCGAAGGCTGACGTTTTGCTTGCATTCAATAAGTAGGCATTCTTTCCATCATTATTTCATAGTTGTTACAATGGTGCTCATCATGGCCCATTGATTTAAAGAAGTTGTAGTACAACTGTTGTGGTGTCTGAATGAACTTTTGCAACAAATGACAATTATCCGTTACGTGTTTTTCTAGCCACCTGACAAATAGCGCACCATAGCATGGCCCTCGCACTTGGTCCTACTGGAGCTTCTAGCCTTAGGGGAAGTGGTCCCCCTCCCGTAATATAATTGTGAAGACAGGGCAATGGTCTTTCTCATGCCCCTGGCTTTTACATTTCAGGCACTAGACTTCCTCGCGCACCTTTGGTTTAGTCTCCTTCTCTTTCTTCAAGCTCTAAAATTCCAAGCAGAGGTATGAATGAATTTGTTGGACTCCAAAAGTCGAGTCCTGAATAGGTGTCGCATGCAATCTCATCATGATTTCCAGGGCTTCTGCCTAAGTTCCTATCTTCTGTTGTGACAAAGAAATCCTTAGGTGGGGTAGAAGCAAGGCTATGAACCACTCACGGTACTAACCATCTATGAGCTACATATTAGCTTCATGAATCACACACTTCAACCTTTGATTTAACTCTTGAGGAATTTCATCAACCCTCACTGCGATTTCCTTAAATCAAACCATTGACTGTGAGTTAGACTTAGGCTTACTAAACTCTTTGTTTAAAGGATCCTTAGTCTCAGCTGGTGTTGCGACAAGATGATCAACACAGTACTTAATATACCATGTCAGTGTGCAATCCTACAGTGTAGTAACTAACTGTGCCTTATTTATGTTATCATCGGTGATTTGTTGAATAGGCCACATAGCATTTGCAAAAAACCAGAACAAATATGTATCTTCGCTCCCTATACCCTTGAAAATTGGTAGCTTTATTGAGTTTGACATGTTGAACGGCGAAGGTGGTGGCATAGGTGTGGGCGAAGGTCTATGCTATGGAGGTAAAGGTGGAGGTAGAGTGGATGGATGATGTATCCACGGAAAACCCTATCTTATAAACTGGACAACACTCTGCGATTAGGCCTAGACTGTCCCCTCATCATTGTTCGAAGGAGGTCCAATCAATGGGCTATATTCAAAACCTTCTTTCTCTTGATTTCTAAAGAGCTTTCCACTTTGTTTAGCTCCAAACATCAAGGAAATGGCATAACCTGTTTCTCACACAAGAGCATCTTAATCCAGGTATTCAAATATCTCAGATACTTACCTCACATTCCCTTGAAGAAGCATCGCACTACTTCACCATAGCTGACTGACGTATCAATTGTAAACTTTGTAACGAATCCTCCTATAATCCGATCAAGCTAGTGGTCGATAGTGTGTGTGATCTTGTCTTCAGAGGCTTTTAATCGTCGTACCAACTCTAGAGTCCACACTGTTGGACCGTCAAGTTTCCACCTTCCTTGGTCGTTTGCCAACTTAGCTATCCAATCATATAGTTCGATTGGGAAGGTGCAGAAGAAAATTTCGTGTATTTCCATATACAAATATCTATCCAACCACTGCTCCTTTGACAGGCGCATATTCGTGAATTTTTTTATCCAACCACTTCTCAATTCCCTTCTTGGTCAGATTTTAGTGATGCGACATCACACATCTCTTTAAGCAGATTCTGGTCCCGGCAACAAAATTGGCTTAGTGGGTCCTGACCCAAGTTTAGAGTTAATTGTGCCAAACAAATCCATACACTACTAGCCCTTTCGACATCAACCCGCGTAGTGCAGGCTGAAGTCTCACCTGAAGTTGTATGGGGGGATGCTGGATCCAAGTTTTCGCATCTAGAGATCAGTGTGATGTCTTTTATTTCCCTAGACTTGCCTTCACACAAATCTATAAGCCCTTGCGGCTCAGTACTGCAACTCCCTTTAAACGGTTTCTAGACCTTCCCGAAGGTCTACGATAGGTATTTTCGGACCCTTAATAGTTGAATCATCCACTTACGCGTATCAGAAAATAACCCTAGATCTAAGCTCATGCGGATCTACTTGAGTATTTAATAAACATAACATAATGTATTATAATCTTCGCAAAAGTACTTAACATGCATTATGTATAGTTATTAAGACTTATCCCATAAAGTCACGCATCAATAGATCAATATTTCATAAAGGCATTATTCAATCACAACATATATTATAAACATAAATAATAGAAGTAAACAGATAAATGTAGGGATTCTTCAACAATCTTCTTTATTTATCTTCAATATGGTATTACATACTCAAAACTTCCCTGTGCACTTAGCTGTAGGGGTCTGCACACTCAGTTGCAGACACTATTCTAGGCCTCTACACACTCAGCTATAGAGCCTTTCCCTCCTCTATGACTCACTTCTCTGCACTATCTTCTGTCGACCCATTACATCCATCTTCATTAGATATGCGTTAGACTTTCTAAGGCACGCCTATTTATACAATCCCATGGTCCGCAAACCATGGGTGGATCTCAAAACCAACTCAACTTTACATAGACAAGGGGCTAAAACCCCTTTGACTCCTAACCATCTACATGCTTCGCATCCAAAAATCGTGGAGACTTTATGTTACTTACAAAAATTACATCAAAACTTGGGTTTTTAATCCCAAAACTGACTTAGGGGACCCCATCCCAACATCTTTCTATCTCCTTCAGTCATTTGTCAAATAGCTAGGTATTTGTTGGTCAAATCACTACTCTTCGTTCCTAGGTTAATGGTTGGCCTCATACCAATTGTTCCCATGTAGATAATTGTATCTAGATGGGTTCAGGTGGAGTGGTTAACTCACTAGAGTTCTTACCTCTGATCTCTAGCCTTTCGCTATCAATTCCACCACTTCCTAGAATGGAGCTTGGTCTACACAATGTCAATTTGGATGCCCCCTGCCCAGTCCCTCCTACTTTGGATTCTTGTCCTACCTCCGAGTTTGATAACAGATCCCTTGGCGTGGTGGTTAGTTTTTTCGAGACCGGTTATGCACCTTTGTTTGATATCCATCCCTGTGGAGTTCTATCCTTTCATAACGAAACTGTCAATTTTGTCGTCTCTTTGTTGTATGACACTACAGATTTACCTTCGTCATCCTTTGTTGACCGAGCTCCCTCCTTCCTGATGAATCCATGCGTTCCCTCCTCCAATGGTGTCGAGTCTGATCCTTCCAACCCATGAGTGGATTCCGGTGGTTTTCATTTGGTGGATGGAAACCATGGTAATCCTATGCTGCCAAACCCATAATAAGTTAATTAATTTAGGAACTGAGATAATAGGTTATAATGATAATAGCATTGGAAATAATGATAGGGTGCATCTTTTAAATTTTGTCAATTCCGGTGGTTTTCATTTGGTGGATGGAAACCATGGTAATCCTATGCTGCTAAACCCATAATAAGTTAATTAATTTAGGAACTGAGATAATAGGTTATAATGATAATAGCATTGAAAATAATGATAGGGTGCATCTTTTAAATTGTGTCAATAGTGATTATAGTAACATGAAATTCAACAATAATAATAATAATAACAGTATTAATAATAATATTAATAAAAATTTCAATTACAGTAATATTAATATAAAATATAATTTTGTTAATAATAATAATGATAATGTTAATAACAAAATTATTAATAATATTAATAAAAATTTCAATTACGGTAATATTATTATTAAATATAATATAAAATATAATATTGTTAATAATAATAATGATAATAACATCAATATTAGTAATAATGGAAAATATAATAATAATAATAACAGTATCAATGATAATAATATTAATAGCAGTGGTGATGATGATGATAATAATAATAATAATAATCCTTCTCATAGAAATAAGTTAGTCAATATTTCTATTTTTTCCTTTCCCCCTTCTGTCTATAGTCTTCTTGATAGGGGATTAAATTTTTCCCTTGCTCCTAGAAAAATCCCTGTGGAAGACATTATGTGTGACATGGAGTTTGGGATTAGTGGCTTGCCTGATAATATTAAAGACACAAAAAGGAAATATTGTGTTATAATTCTCAGAAAGGCAATTTCCGCTAGGAACAATATTAGCAAGGATGAATTTGATGCCCTCAAATCCTTTAACCATAACAAAGACGTTGTTGTTCTTAAAGCCAACAAAGGTGGGGATGTTGTTATCCTTAACAAAGAGGATTATCGCAGGAAGATGTTGGATCACCTGTGTAATAGTGAAAGCTACAAAAATCTTAATAAGAATCCCCTAAAAGGGATCTCCACAGCAGTTGCTCTAGCTATTAAGTCTAGTAACATTGTGGGCACCCTTTGCCACAAGCTTATTGAGAGTAGCCCCATCACTTCAAGGATCTATGGCCTTCTAAAGATCCACAAGGAAAGGACCCCCCTAAGGCCCATTGTTAACACCATAGGAGGGCCAACCTACCTCCTAGCCAAATTCCTTACCTTAAAGCTTAAACCCCTTTTTGGTCTTACATAGTCATTCGCCAATGACTCTACTACATTTGTCAATGAGTTAAAGGGCATAAATTTTGACCCTAAGGATATTCTTGCTAATTTTGGTGTAGCCTCCCTTTACACTTGCATCACTATTAAGGATGCTATTGAGGTCATCAATCACCTCATTGATCCTGATACCGCTCATTTAGTAGAGATGTGTCTGTCTTCTACTTTTTTCTGCTTTGAAGGAAAATTCTATGAGAAGACATGCAGGGTTTCCACGGGCTCCCCCCATCCCTTGTTGATGTTAATATTTTTATGGAAGACTTTGAATCAAAGGTTTTGGCCTTAACTCAGTTCCTTCCCAAGCTTTGGAAAAGGTTTGTGGATGACACACGTGTCATCTGGTCTCATGGCCAAGACGAGTTAGATCTTTTTTTCTAGCATCTCAACGATCAACTTCCTCCATAAAGTTTACTATGCAACAGGGAGTTGATGGGTGCATGCCTTTCCTTCATGTTCTTATTTCAAAAAAGGAGGATTTTTCTTTCTCCCACTAATTGTTTCAGGAAAAAAGCTCAAACTAAGAAGTATCTTCATGCCAACTCTCATCATTTCCCTGCTTAAAAGTTGGGTGTTCTCAACACGCTTGCTACTCAAGCATTGAAAATCTCTGATGAAAATAACCTTGATAAATAGGAATCCCATCTCCTTAATGTTTTTGTTAATAATGGATATAGTAGGCACCAAGGTCTGAAAGCTTTCCTTAAAGCTAGCAAAGGTCTCAAGGTTAAGAATGACCCTAAAGATCAAATCTTAGGGATGCATCTCCCTTTCATCCAAGGGACCACTGACAAGATCATGAGGCTCCTTAGGAAGCATAATGTTCCCTCAACCTTTAGACCCCTTAACACCATTTGTAACTCCCTTAGGTCTGTAAAAGACCCTATTGACCCCAAGAAAATGAAAGGTGTTTATGTTATTCAATGTTCTTATGGGACCCCCTATGTTGGTGAAACCGAGCGCTCTATTAATCAGAGGATTCATGAGCATGCACACGACATCAAGCATGGGAGGACCCAGTCTTCAACTTTGGTTGAACATGCAAAGAAGTCTAAGCATCATATATGTATTGAGGAGGCCCATGTTATTGCTAACATTGCTCCTTTTCATCACCATAAGTTTAGGGAGGCCATAGAAATCGAAAGGAGGTCGAGAAATCTTTATAGGGATGGCAGCTAGAAGATTAGCAGTTGTTAGATCCCTGCCCTTTCCTCTTAGCCCCCACCCCAACCCTGTCACCCCCCTCTTTCTTTTTTACCCTCCTTTGCGCTTTTCATTGTTTTCTTTTTTTATTTTATTCCCTCAGCTCCTAGTTTGTTTTTGTTCCCTTTTCTATTGATTTATAGTTTTTTTTTTGTATTCTTTACCTCTAATTTTTATTAATGTTTCCGATTTAATCTTATAATAATATTCTTATAAGTTTATTTTTAAATTATAAATACGAGGATAGTATAGCTTAGCGTAATATTTATTTATTAGGTTAATTTCTAAGTACAAGTTCTTATAAAATTCCTTTTATTTAGTAAGTTACATTTTTATTGAATAAATAAAGATTTTAAACAAATTAACTAAGTGATTGATTAGTTAGTAAACATTTATATTTTACCCTAATTTATCCCAAATTATAACATATATATTCAAACGAAAATAAATAAATTTAATAAACATATTAATATTTAATTATATTAATAGGAAACTTTTATATTTGTATCCTGTTTATCCCAATAGATATTATATATATATATTTATATATATATATATATAATATATAATATTATATAAATATTATATATATATATATAATTTTATTTTTTTGTAAGCTTTCAGTAGGACCTTCTCATTTTCGAGTTTTTAAATGTTTGGTATTCACTCCACTCCATTTTGGGGAGGGTAGCACAAGAATCGAACCAGATCTCCAATTCGTGAGACTTTCATTTACTCACGGCCATTGCCACTTAAGCTACCCCATGCGGACTTTTTTAAATTAAAAATTGAGCATAATATATTTTTACATATGTATTTAAATAAATAAACTTAATAAACAAATTAATTAATTTTATTAACTAATTGATTATTTAATTAATAAACATTCATATTTTTATTCATATAGTAGTATAAGTTAATTAAAAAGGAAGATTTTATACTATCCCTTGACAATTATTTAGGAGATATAGTTAAATAAAATAATTAAATCTAACAATTAACTAATTAATTGATTAGTTAACAAACTTTCCCCCAATTCTTGGTCTAGTGTATTATAGTCAAGGTCTCGTCTATTGTAGTTGTTTCCTTTGGTCAAAAGTAATTGTGTTTTTCTAGTCGTTTGAATGATCGGTCTCTCTATTTAACTTGTTTTCATGATCTAGTTCTTTATCTTGTCCTGACGATGAACCACACTTATTGGTTTGAAATGCATTGACAAATGATTTTTGATGTGATTATCACTGAAAAACATGTCTCAAAAAATTAAATTATAATATAAATATTATATAATAATATTTTATTAATTATTAAGTTTCGTTTAATTATGTTTTTTAATTAAATTTGTAATTAATTAAAATTAATAACATAATTGCAATTAATTTGTATTAATTAATTAATATTTGCAATCTAATTTAGGATTAGATTTTTAATAATAAAAAAATCTTATTTTTAGCCTACGCAACAGAAATTCTAGAATTCTGGCAATTTTAATACTCCAACTTTAGAAGTTCATAAATGGAGTTTTACTTGGTCAAATGAGGCTCACGACGGCTCATTGGAAAGATAAAATCATGGAGAACATTTATGAAGTGGTTTAATTACCATATTTAATCATTATTGGGTCTAAAATATAGCCAAAGATCAAGCTCCGAATTTTTAATAAAACTAATTTTCTGAATTTAATTTTCTACATTCTCATTTGCCCACGACTTCTTCTGAGTGCAGATCCATTCATCAATAATCTCCTTGGCCAATCAAATCTTCACAGGAATTAATAGAAAACTCATATTTCTTTTATTTTAATTATGTAATTAAGTTTTGATTGGATTTGTTTTAATTCCAGATTTGGCATTTTGATTTTATTTTTACATTTTAATTTAGTTTTGATTTGTTTTTGCAGGAAAATAGTTCAAGAGATGAGGAGAAGAAAATCTCAATCAATGAGAATGCTCTAGAAATAGAAGAATGGAATTTTGAGCCAATGAAAATTAATGAAGTAGATTTATTCTTCAACAAACTTTCTTGTTGAGAATTATTTTGTAAATATTAGAAATAGCATATTGTAGAATGTATTAGGGGCTTCTCTCCTCTGCAATTCTAGAATTCTAAAAGAACTATTGTAATAGGGATTTAGAGTTGTAGATGAGAGGAGAGAAAATGTTAGATCTCGGGATTCTTGATGATTTGTCTTTTTCATTCTGAATTATGTATGATGGGCAGAGCTTGCACTATTGCAGCTCTTGTTGTAACAATAAAATTTCAAAGATTGTAGAGGACTATTGGAGACCAAACCCAGAGAAATGGATTCTATAAATTGGTATTTCTAATACTATTGTTTTAAATACTAGTTTCATTTTATGATGGCAGGAATGTGTCATTTTATTCATATTTTTGCACTATTGTCGATATGAGTAATTTGTCTCAATCATAAGTTATTATTTATATATGCTCATATGGGTTGAATTCCGATTTCTAAGTAACTATTTACTCAGAAAACTATTTTTTTAATGTTGATTTAACAAATAATGATATGTTGTGAACTATTTCCTCATATTGTTGTTTAATTATTCGAATTATTGATTTAAGAATCAATATCATTTTGCGAACTATTTCCTAAATGTTGTTGGTTGATTATTTCAGTTAAGAGGTCTCTAAATAGAATGCATTTTCGTATTCATAATGTTAGTTAATTGAACTACTTCGTTAGCTTGATATTCATTATAAGCCAGACATATTTAAGTCTCAATAATTTAAATATCTTACTCTCAGTTGGGTTAGATCTATATCTGCCTAATTGAGATAGGATTATGATTTAGTTCCTTTTACTTGCACTTTAGAATAATTTTGCATATAGATTAATTCTACATTCCCAAAAGTCCTCTTCCCAAAAAGGCAAACTTTAGTTGTGTCTTGGCTAAGCCCCAAATCAACTTAAAGATCACTTTATTGCATGATCAACAAGAGAGTTGATCTGATGTCTCTTCTCCATTGGTGGATGAAAGTCATATTTTAAGACATTTAGAGATTGAGAGAAGGTAACTGGACCTAGTTAAACAAGTCAGAACCACCATTCCAAATGGAAAAGGAGTTGCTTTAAGGTCTAGACTGGGTGGTCATCACCAATTTTTTTGCAACGAATTTCGAGGCTTCAACAAGATACTACAAACAGAAAGGAAAGAACAAATTGACCATATGCCCCCCCGCCCCCCCCCATTGTACATAGAGGATGATCCAGATGAGTAGTCACAAGACACTCATGAAATGCAAGGGAACTTGTACTCTTTCTTATAAGAGGAGAATGAAATTAGAACCAATCATGAAGAGGGCCATGATATGGATGCAATGGTGAATGAGGGAGAAATAGGTGACTATTGTAAACAATTTGCAAATTTCATGCAGGCCCAGCTTCATAGTAAGTATGATCTCTGATCCTCAAGGAAAAGGTTAGGAGAACAAGTCCAACACGAAGGTGTTTCTCCCCAAGATACCACTAGATATTCTTATAAGGTAAAAGGGCCCTTATATCCAAATGTGTCAAAAATGAAGGACTCCTTAAATCAAGATGGCCACAAGCCTAAAGAGCAAAAATAGGAGAAACTAACCATCCCTTCAAAACAGATCTGTGAAAAAAGAAAGAGAAACAGTAGAATCTGGAAACATGGAGAAAGGCCAAACTGTTTTCAATCTCCAAAAAGAACTCGAAAAGGTCAATGTCCCTATTCCTTTAACTGAACTCCTAAAACAGCCCACTTATAAAGCCTAAGTCTCATAGTTTATGCTTCCATCCACCTCAACACCGTTCCTTGATTGTTTAAATCTTCAAGAAGAAATACCTATGGTTGTTTTTGGACCTCATGTTGAAGAGAAAGATCCCTCTATTGCACCCTTCTATGTGACCCTTGTAATACATGACCTTTTTCTTCACAACTGTTTTTGGATTCAGGAGCCTCACATAATCACATGCCATTAACTATAATGGAGAAACTTGGTTTGCAGATAACTAGACCTTATAAGGACCTTTACTCTTTTGATTCTAAGAGAGTAAAATGCTTGGGAATGGTAAATGACCTAGTAGTGAACTTGGCTCAAATCCATGTTAAGAGTGTAGTGATGGATATTGTGGTAGCAGAAATCCCTGCACAATTTGGCATGCTTTTATCTAGGTCTGGGGGTTCTAAAATTAGAGGTTCCATCAAGTTAGATCTGACTTATGCCACCATCCCTACCTTTGGGGGCAAGGAAAGAAGACTGTATAGAAAGTCAAGGTTCTTAAAAATAGTTGCTAAAGTTGAGGGCTCGAATAATTCTCCTATGTATGGGAAAGAGAGTGATCTTTCTTGTCTATTGCTAGAGGAAGATGATATCATTTCATAAGAAACGTAGGTACACCCAACGGTCCAATTAGATGATCAGCACAAAGCCAAAGGAAAAGTATGGAAATTATAATTTGAATGGGGCTAATTCTAGAGAAGGTAATGGAGCAGGGGCATTGTTAGGATCCCCGGAGGGTAGCTGATCCCGCATTCATTTAAACTGGAGTTTGTAGAAACAAATAATGTAGTGGAATATAAGGCATTACTCCTTGGGTTGCAAACAACAAGGAATATGAATATTGATTACCTAACAGTATATGGAGACTCCGAGCTAGTTGTGAAGCAAATAAAAAATCAGAGTCAAACTAAACCTCCTATATTAAGAGCCTATAATAATGAGGTTTGGGACTTGATGGAAAACTTATTCTTGGAATTCAATGTTTAATTCCTACCTATGGAAGAGAATAGAATGGTCGATTCCCTTGTTGTAGCTATAAGCAACTTTAAGCCTCCTTAAAACCCACTTCTGAGGTATGAGGTTGAAGTTAGATACAAACCCTTTATACCCGATAATGTAAAGCTTTGGAAAGTATTTGAGGATGATGACTAGATCAAACGCTTTATAGAAGTCGTTGGAGTATTTTCAAATTCAGTTATTGACCAAGAAGAGGAGAAAGTGACATAAGAAAAGACAATTGCATGGGAAGAAACCATTGTTGGACACAGAGTCTTGCAACTAAAGGGGAATACTATTCCTCGTGGCTTAGTCCCACTAGAAAGGTTGTTCAATAAGAATGATGTAGCCTCAAAACCTAAAGAACAAGGAATGGATGAACAGATGGAAGACTGCAATATTGGCTCAAAGGATGAACCCCAGATGGTCAAGCTATCGAAAGAGATCCCCTCACAGTATAAACAAATGTATTTAAATCTCTTTAAAGTTTATAAATATGTTTTTTCTTGGTCCTATGATGATTTGAAGACATTTGATACTAACATTATACAACATAAGATTCCTCTAAAAAGTGGGATGAAACCTTGTAAACAAAAGCTTCGACAGATTAATCCTCTCCTTCTCCCATCTATTGAAAAATAAGTGAGGAAGCTTCTGTAAGCCAAAATCATATTGCCTTTAAGGTATTCTGAGTGGGTGGAAAACTTTGTTGCAGTTCAAAAAAAGAATGGAGGAATAAAGTTGTGTGTATATTTTTGGAACCTTAATAGAGCCTCATTAAAAGACAACTACCCACTACCTAAGATGGACTACATATTACAGAAAGTGGTTGGCTCGCCCAGGATATCCATGATGGATGGTTTCTTAGGCTATAATCAGGTGGAAGTACACCCAGATGACCAAAAGAAAACAATATTCAACACCCCTTGGGGGACTTTCATGTATGCCCGTATGTCATTTGGTCTTATAAACATTGGAGTAATGTTTCAAAGGGCTATGGATATAGCATTTCTGGGGGAACAATAAAAGTTTGTAGTGGTATACTTAAATGACATCACAGTCTTATCGAAGACTGATGAGGAACATATCTTACATTTAAAACTCACCTTCGAAAAATGTAGAAGATATGGATTATCTTTGAATCTAAAGAATTCTTTGTTTGCTCTAAGTGAAGGAAAACTATTGGGACATATAGTGGCACAAGAGGGAGTAAAAATTGATCATAAGTGAGTGGAGGCTATTAGTCACATTCCCTTGCCTAGGAACAGGAAAGAGATTGAGGTGTTTTTGGGAAAGAACAATTTTATGACAAGATTCATACCTAACTACGCTGAAATAGTGAAAGGTATCACAGACATGCTAAAAAAGGATAACAAGGTAAAGTGGAGCCCAGTTTCTCAGGAATCCTTTCCTAGAATCAAATCAGCGTTTGCAGAAGCACTAGTGCTAGGCATCCCTAATTATTCAACACCTTTTTTATATCTTTTCTTTTGCTTCCCCTCATACTATCATTTTTGTGTTGTTACAAAAGAATAAGGAAAGCTATGAAAAGTCGATTGCCCTTTTTTAGTCAAGTATTGAGAGACACTGAAATGAAGTACAACATTTTGGAGAAACAAACTTACGCTCTATTCAAGGCATTGAAGCCATTCAGAGCTACATATTGCAGTTAGACATTATAGCATATGTCCCAACAATAGTAGTCAAAGACATTTTGGTGGAAGGAGACAGCGAGAGCAAAAGAGGAATGTGGATCACTAAGATTCAGGAATATGACTTAGATATCAAGCCTACTAAGCTTATCAAAGGTTAGGGATTAGCCAAAATATTATTGGAATCCAACTACCAAGCCCTAGGGATTTATCTATTGACAGAAAATGATGAAGTAGGAGTACAGCAGGAAGACCTTAAAACTTCAGCCCAAGAGATTCATATCAAATTTGAAACATCGGCCTAATATAAGAATATTGTTCACTATTTATTGTTCCTAAGGTGCCCATTAAAAATGGACAAGTCCAAGTATCGAACATTAAGACTACAATATCAAAAATTTATCATATATAACGGTAAACTTTATTGGAAAGACCCTGCTAGGATTCTACTGTTATGCTTGGTGGAGAATGAAACTCACAAGGTAATTGAAGAATTTCATGGTGGTATATGTGATGGTCACTATAGC
The DNA here is from genome assembly GCA_000404065.3 of Pinus taeda. NCBI lineage: Eukaryota > Viridiplantae > Streptophyta > Pinopsida > Pinales > Pinaceae > Pinus > Pinus taeda. The sequence continues at coordinate 212,433 of APFE030044971.1, read as the reverse complement.
TAGAAAACCACAGCTCACAAGATACTGAAAGCTGGTTTTTATTGGCCCGCACTCTTTGGATAGGTCCACTCTCAAGTCTGTGCATTCTAGAAATTTCAGGTCTTTGTTGAGAAGCAAAAACTCACACCTCTCCCCTTGATCCCTGTCTGTGTCGAAGAGCCTTTCAGGAAATGGGGGCTAGATTTCATAGGAGAGATACATCCTCCTTCTACTGGCAAGCATAAATGGATACTCACAGCCACTGACTACATTAAGAAATGGGTGGTGGCCATTCTAGCTAGAAATGCAACCAATTATGTGGTGATTAGGTTTTTGGAGGAGAACATTTTGTGAAGGTTTGGTTGCCTGATGAGGATTGTAACAAATAATGCTTAGGTCTTTAAGTCAACCAGATTCATCAGCTTTTGTCAAAATTTTAATATCACTGTTTGGAATTCCACTACATACCACCCTCAGGGAAGCAGGCTAGTTGAGTCCTCCAACAAGATAGTGGTTAAGGTCTTGAAGAAAACAATCAAAAAGAATAAAAAAAGCTAGGAATCTTAGCTAAAATTCACTCTATGGGCTAACAGGGTGACTCCTAAACGATCCACGAGTTCACCTTTTAAGTTATTTTATGGAAAATCAGCCTATATTCCCAATACAATTGGCCATGCTAGTCGCAAAATTGTTACAAGATGCAAAAGAGAAACCAAACACGGTAACTCAAAGAATAAATCAGTTAGTTGAACTTCATGAAAGTATGGAACAAGTTAGTAAAAATTTGGCTAACTATAAGTTGAAGATGAAGTTTTTGTTTGACAAAAGGGAAAAGGATAGACCACTACAACCGGGCAACTTAGTCTTGAGGTGGGATGTTAAAAAGGAGGATAAGGGCAAGCATGAGAAATTCGACCCACTATGGTTCAGCCCCTTCAAAATCTCAGAAGAAAAAGGAAATAACACTTTTTTGTTGGAAAACTTGGAAGGAGAATCACTGGAACTACCAGTAAATGGTCAGTTCCTTAAACTCTACTTCCAACACTAAAGTTACTTCTCCCCCATTCATTGTAAATATCGATGAGTATATGTAAATATTTTATGATGTTTGAATCTCTCGATATTTTCTTTTGTAAAAATTTTGTTATAATAACTCCATTCCCAAGGAGAATTTATCAGGTTGTAGGTTCTCAATGCATTAATGTCAATAAATCATCCCCAATTGGAGCCAGTGTTATCTCTAACTTTACTACACCTCTGCTAAAGGATTGTAATGGTATAAATCTTGCAAAATCAATGAAGGGATCATCTCTCTTTAGAATTTAATTCATGGCGCCATGTGTATTGTGGAAAGGGGTTTCAGACTTAACCACAACTCCGATAATCCAAAGCATTCGATGATTTCTTTCAAGTCTCCCCCAGCTAAAAGGTTCTCCTCCAAACCGGATCACCCTCCATCCACATCCCCCACTCATATGTACCAACTCTGACAGCGTCACATAAACAAAGGATAACAGCATGATGAGCCCCAATGTTAAAAGGTCAGTGTTGATCTGACGGTCACGATCAATTCTGGCAGCTCGCAAGAGGCTTGCTTCGTCCACAATACTGCATGTTGTAATATGATGGGGACCACCTGCCAGGTGGACTCCTCCCACCTGTTCATCAAGATCAGAGGCCATAGGGCTCGAAAGATAAAAAGTGCAAGGTAGAGGGTAAAAGGTAAATTCAAAATCTATGATCTATTCATGCCTTTGAAATTCATACTCGTTGTTGTATACCAATCCTCAATTGACGTGTGTCATCCTACACCAATCCCAAAATTTTCCACTTGGGAAGTCGTTCCCTTCTATTATATAAGCACATGTTGCCTAAATTAACCTCCCTGACAGTTGTTATTTGGTCTCAGTAAGAATATCCCTACCTAGTCACTTGTGCAAGATTTACCTCTCCGCATACTCCCAAATGCAAAGGACCACCTCCAAAGTCACTTTCGAACACTCTTGTGGGCTCCAAGTAACTCGACACCCCGACCACTTGTATTCTTCTTTATTCACTCAATAAAATGAAGCATAACTCTCTTGCAACCCCTGTAACCTGTGAGGTCAAGTCCACTAGTCTTGAACCCTTAGTCGATGTAGAGAGTCAAATTGCAAACCTTGCTTGTTCCTAATCACTTGCTGACCTCCACTGTGAGTTGTTTGTTAACCACGTAAGGAAAGAAGACCCTTTTAGGGTTTTCAATTCTGGTCTCTACTTCCAAATTGCACCTATTGTTCACCATCTCCCCAAATATGTGTATCCTAGTTGGTTGAAGTGTACCAAGATGAGAAAAAAATACTTCATCTCTGCCTCAAGGGTTAAAATTCTAGAAAAAAACCCTACCCTAATTCAAAGGGCGTTAATTTTTCCCGCTTCACCCACATTATAGTCATTCACCAATGCCAACTTGGTTCATCACTTTGTTACACTTCCCCTTGAGGAGCAACAGTCTTTCCTAGACAAAATCCTTGGCCGTGAAAGTAAATCCCTTCCCTCTCAGAAGTGGTTCCCTATAACCCCCTTTAAAAAATCCGTTCGACCCATCCTGACTGCAATTACCTACTTAATGGGTGAAGATGACTAACAAATAGTAACTAAAGCCATGATGGGGTTTATGCATAGGATGAAGCAACCCAACTGTTTACTTAATATCTCATTATACCTATCTATGACCATAAGCCTTCACCTTCATTTATTCGCTCCTTCCTCCTATTCTCGTTACTACTCTCTTCTATTTTACTTGTTCCTGTATACTCATGTCGAGGAGTTCCAATGTTTGGATCTGCAAGTGTTTTCTCCCAACAAACAAAAAAAAATTGTCTTTGACTAGAATGTCTCAGTGAGGAAGAGGCCTGGCTTAGGTTGGTATTCCCAATTTATCTCGAATTTCATGGCTATTTCTTACCATATTATTCATGGAAACCCTCCTCCCATAATCTTCCCGCAGTAGAAGGAGTTCCTCCAACTCAGCAATTATGCCATGATAGGGGACTTGTACCTCTATGAGGATTACACAGAAATCAATTTTATGGCTGTGAACTTCATCCATATTGTTTTCCAATATTCATGCCAATGAGGATCTTTGCCCTTTAGTTCATCCAACAGATCCTAAGTGTAGAATTGTTTCATTTTGCACTAGCAAAGAAGGGTTACATCTTCAAAATGGGACAGCTAGTAGGCCCTTTTGTGGTACACAAAAGGCAATATTTTAAAACAGTTGAGGCCTTACCAAAATACATGGAGCTAGAAAAGGGTGACACTTGGCACTACGACCCCCAATGCATCATTGCTCGAAGGAGAGAAAAAATTAAAGCTTTGACTTACATGCATGATCCTAAGCCTGAAATTGAATGGAAATCTAAATTTGACTCATGGCCTCTTAATACAGAGATGGAGACTGAATCCTCATTCAGTATGGTCAAAGCATCAAATTTTGCTATCGACTCAGTAGGGGGTGTCGATACAGCGGAAGATCACATAAATTAAAAGGCTAGGGTTCAGGATCCAGAAGAAGAAGAGCAAGAGGAGGATGTAGGAATACTGTTAGAGAAGCCTATTTCAGATCAACCTGGAGAAACCAACAATAGACACTACTTCACCAAAAGCTAAAGTAGCCATTCTAGACCCTGAAGACATTGTTGTTGCTTCAAGACCTAGTTGGCCCCTAGGAAGGGCCATTAATGAGAGGAACAAATCGATCAAAGAGAGATTGTAGAGAACAATGGTTTCCCAATCTACTCCTTGTCACACGTGATTACTGACTACCCTAGACTTAGAGAAGGATGAAATGAAGTTTTCACTATGGCATCCATCAGTACAAATATTACTTGAAGGACCTTAGTTCAAGACCCTGGATATATCCTTGAATTTGGCCAGTCTCCCTCTCTCAAACAAAGTCAAGTTACATAAGCAGGTTGGTGAGATAAAGTATAATGAATTGGGTAAAAACTTTATGACTATCAATATAGTAGAGACATACATAGAAAAGATATCCAATAAAATAAAAGTAGAAAAGGCCAACTCAAGAGCTATATATATCAAGAAAGAGTCATATAAGGATTTTATTATCAAACTAGGTGTAAAACCATATCATAGATCAGTAGAAGGGGTCGTTCTACAAGCAACTCAAAAAGAAAACCAGGAGTTAAGGCACAAATTAAATATGCCCGGCAGTGAACATATTCAAACATAGGAGTTGGTATAGGTGGAAAGGGAGAAAGAACAGTTGACAAAGGAGTCAGCATATAGCAAAGAAAAGGTATTGGATTTGGAACAAATTGTAGTAGAGTTACAGCAAAAGATTGAATCTCATGTATGCATAGTAGTGGTGCCCGAAGATCCCCATAACCCCATTGATCGCCTCACTTGGTCCTTAACTAAGTTGCATCTCTCTAAAATTGAACTAAATAAGAACCAAAGGGACTTAGACACCACCAAACCCTAGCTGGCTCAGAAGGAGAAATAGTTGCAAGCCTCAATTACAAATGCTTAACATGTCACTAAAACTTTACAGGCTGCAACATAGGAAATAACTAAGCTAAAGGCTAAGCTGAAAGGGAACATGTCTCTCCTTGAAGCCAAGCAGTTGGTATGGAATGAGATCATTGAAGAGATGAATCTCAAGTGGAAGAATATAACTCTGATACATGAGAAAAGAGCCATAAGTGTTGAATGTGGACTACCATTGACAAATGCTAAAGAGATGAGTATAAGGAACTCCAAGTTTGCACTAAAATTCATTCATTTTATAAATGAGAGGCCAATAGAGGATTTGAGGCCAATGGATATAGCAGATCGAATCAGTGTAGTCATGGATATTTCTAAGGTAATTTCAAAATAAGAAGCCCGAGTCAAAGCATAGAAGGTCCTCATCAAGTTGTAGAAGGATGTGGTTGCTTTCAATGAAGAATTTGATAGGATCCTACAGGCTAGGTTACCTAACCTTTAGGGACCTCCATGGGAATTTTTTCCATGGGAGAAATACAATCAAAATATGATAGAAGCAAAGAGTAAGACAGGGTCATCTCATGAGAAAAAAACTACTCTAAAAGGAACAAATCTGGTAAAAAAATTAAGAAAGAATTTCAATTACTCAGGATGGTTAGGGGTCTGTTTCATCACATGTTGGAGTACTGAGGGGAAATCGATTTCAAGATCAACTATAAAAAAGTTAGCTCTAATCCTTATCTCCCTCCATCCTTATGGGAAATATGTGAATAGTTCTCTAATCCACCTATCGTGCAAATGGTTCGTACTTGAGCTTCGCATGCATCTCACTGGGCCTCATCATCCAACTGCTCTTGAAGATTCTCCAGATCATGCCAAGCTTTGGCATTTTAGAATACCCTTATGTTATTTTTACTTAATTTTTTTACCTTGATCATTTATAATGATTACATTTTAGTTCAAATAGTTGTGCATGTGCACACGCTGAAGTCTTAAGATATTTTTGATATAATGAACTGAATCAAGAAAGAATATCACTCTAATGGCGTATCTCTGTCCACAGAGGCCTAAATATGTGATTTTGACGAACGAAGAAAACGTTCATGATTTTGGGAAAGAAACTCTGTGTTAGTTTTTAGAGTGTTTTGGTTATTTTGTTGTATGTGTTATTCATAATATTAATGCATATCAATGGTGATTCCTTCGTTTTGGGATTATAGTATGTCTCCTCTCCTTTGTAATTTCATAAATGTTATTGTTATTCTCAAATTTCATATTATGTAGTTCATGTTCCCTTCCTTATATAGATTCATTTGAATTAATATGTTAATGAAAATTCATGTATGAATTTTCAAAAGCTTGATTTTTAAATGTGCTCTATGAGTCTTTGCATCCATTATTATTCCATAGTTGCCATTTGTTTCTGAATCTAGATAGGTGTAGAATACTCGATATCTCGAGCTCTATATGATTTGTTTCTTATGTTATTTCTTTTGTTGTCACATTCACATTAAAGAAAATGATTTGTAAGTCCTAGGGTGATTTTGGCATCCGTTGATTAACACTTTATATCACTATGTACCTCCTATGTATAAAGAAATAATGGGTTGTATCCTTCCTAAGTTCTTTGAACCAAGTTCAATTTGTAAGAAATATTGTAAATGGTGTTTTAAATCCTTTAAAGAATTATCAGAGATGCACCAGATTCAGATGTACTAGGGAATGGTCTCTTCACAATCCAGACTCTTCACAATATAGAGGTTTTCTCTAGAACTGACAACACCTTGTAAGGCCCTTGATCAAGCCATGTCTCTGCCACAATGTGTATGTCTAGTTGCTCGGTCAGTTCCCATCGCTTTCACCTTAATTGCCTAACTTCACCACTCTCTGGAGTTGGTAGTGATCAACTATGGTGGCTTGTCACAGAGCAGAAGTGGAGATTGTCCTGACATTCCTTCATTGTATCACTGAGTGGAGCTCCATGTTGAGCCATTAAGTCTTCCTAAGTCCCCATATCTCCATTTACTCCATGAAGACATGCGCACGAAGTAGTCTAATTGTTTCCCATGTAGTCCTTGGTTTCTTGTCCGAGGGACTTCCACATGATTAGCTCATATCGATTTCCAGCTGCTCCATTCCTTCATTTAATACCGCAGCTGCCAACCCATATCCCTTTAAAGCTTTGTACTTCCTGATGGGAGCGATTCCATATCGTAGACTTCACAATGGTGTAGTATTCAAATTTGTCGATTGCCGACCTCCAATATGAAAATATCCTTCTGCTTAGCCCTTCCCACATTTCTGACCACAAGAATGAGGATTGTGAATTGGTGCTTAGCCTTAAGGCGCTAAGACCTTTCGTTCCTACTGGGGGTTATCGTTCCTTTATAAACTACTTTTTGCCCCTGGTACTTTAAGTTCCTCTTGACCATGGGTCAGGCCTTATATTGAAGCTCCTCTATCAGTGATATGCGATCGGAAATTTAACTTTGGCGCACAACATTTCACTTCGCTAAACATCGATCACCTTTTTTGCTTAACCCTTGGTCCTTTTGTGCTTCTCATGGTCGTATTCCATCCCCCATATCGGAACTCCTCAGTGGGTGTTTTTGAATCATGGATTCAACATGGCGTGATGTGATATCAGGTTTCACTGATCACCGATCACGTTTCACGCTTAGCCCTTGGTTCTTTGGCTCTTTATGTCACCATGTGCCAGCACCTGTATCAGATCCCTTTTATCGACGAATCACATTTAAAGGTTTTACTATGGAGTTGCAACAATGTTCATCCTCTTATTGTCGATCTTCGATGTGACTTCATCCTCTTCCACATGTCACCTTGTGAGTGATGACACATGTCACCCTGTTTTGGCCCCTTATGACCCTCAAAATGTTGAATTTGTATGCCACGTGTCCATTATGTTGCCACATTATGATGATGACAGCTGACCTATATCCCTTATCAAAACCTTTCAAGTGCCACCATCTGTCATATATCTGAGCCAATATTACATTGCCACGTGTCCCGTTAAAGGAGAGAGAAAAGTTTTTCATTGATTTTCTTTGTCATGTTTTTCGAGGCATTCCCTGGTGTTCTACACTGTCAACCATATTTCCCCACAATTTCTTTACAGTGGTCATTTACAGATTATTGGGACCTATGATTTGCGAGATCACTGATATGTCGGGACCTAGAATTTTACCCTTAGGCATTTTCTACTTGTCTTCTAATTTTTGAAGGTTAACTTCAATCTGCTTTATCTTTAGATTCCAAAGTCCATTTGAGGAGTTCCATATACCTATGGAAAGCTAATTCCGAGAATTATTCATTGGAGGGGGTATGATTTAGCTTTTTGGGATTTTTTGGCTTATGAAATGGCTACAAAATATTTGTTATTTTGTAATCTGGTTAGTTGAAAACAAAATTTGAAGTGAGTGACAACATAAACCATGGTATTAGGTCATTGGTATTGTAGCGACGTAATCCCTCAAAGCAATAGTGTATATATGGATGAATAATAAAGAAGAAAAGCAACATTGGATCCATATCTATGTTTATGGTTGTATTTTTATGATCTGTACTTTGGAGAAAGGGGAAAGGCTCCACAGTTGAGTGCGCAGAGGCCTAGGACTGCAACTTAGTGCACAGACCATCTGCAGCTTAGTGCGCAAACAACTTGTAGATGTGTGCACAACTAAAGAACTGTTTTTTGTGCCAAATTCTCTATTATAAGCAGCACTTATTGTGGATGTAGTCCCACATTGGGATGAATCACAATAAAATTTGTGTCTTCATGTGTTTATTTTCTTATTATCTGCACTTTAATTTTAGTAATGTAAAATTTATGGATGTTTATGATATGTTTAAGTGATGAGTGTAATTCTGCAAAGTAATATATAAGTGTGAAGTAGTTCATGAATGCGAAGTAGTTTATAAGTGTTAAAGCGTAAGAAAATACAAAATTTCCACTTCAGAGTATCCCTCAAGGCTATAGAAACTTGGTTCTGCAACCTCCCATAATCACTTCATGTCATGTTGGGTGCAACCCAACTTGGCCAAATTTTGGGAAAGGAATATGAATTTTGTGGGTAAATCACACAATAGAAACGATGTTGCAGAGTGCAAAGTGGACCGTGCAGTGGAGCACAACGAGGACTGCACAGCAAACTCACCGCACAGTATAGGGGCTTCATAGCGAAGTCCCTCCCTTTTTGTAAAATCATATAATATTGTAAAAGTTGAATGGTTTTGGACCATAATCCCTTGTATTTTGGAAACCATGGTATTGGGTTTGTGGTAATGTAGCAATGCAATCCCTCAATGTAATAATATATATATAAATGAATAATAAAGAAGAAAAACAACATTGGATCCATATTTATGTTTATGGTTGTATTTTTGTGATATGTACTTCAGAGAAAGGGGCAAGGCTCTGCAGCTGAGTGCGCGAAGGCCTGGGTCACCAACTTAGTCTGCATACAACCAGCAGTTGTGTGTGTAGGTGAAGAATTGTTTGTTGTACTAAATTCTCTATTATAAGCAACAGTTCTTGTGGACATAGTCCGACATTGGGATGAACCACGGTAAAATATGTGCCTTCATGTGTTGATTTTTTTATTATATGCACTTTATTTCAGTACTATAAAGTTTATGGATGTTTATGATATGTTTAAGTGATGAATGTAATTATGTGAAGTAATATATAAGTGTGAAGTAGTTCAGGAATGTGAAGTAGTTTATAAGTGTTAAAGCATAAGAAAATACAAAATTGCCACATCGCAATATCCATTAAGGTTGTAGAAACCTGGGCAGACATGGAATGAAGGCTTAAGAGTATTGTAGTGAATATTAACTAGATGACCTCTCTTAATCACAACGATGACACTGAAATGGAGTTGGAAATATTGACTCAAAACAAAAAACGGAGGCTTTGAAACAGTATGATAAACCAAAATAAAAGCAAATTTCCCAACCCAACAGCCACGAAGATGAAGTGGAAGAGTGTCGTATTCAAGAGAGACTCACTGCCATTAACAAGTATAACATCTCGTTTTCCAAATTTCACCAACCACTACTAGTCAGTACCTATTTATTTTTTACAAGCTTAAGGAGGATAGCATATGCTTGATCTATAAGTTCATCATTGGGATGAATCCCTCTTAGTATATTTAACGAACCCAAAGAAGGAGTGGTTTGTTCCAATCATGATTGATGAGTCCATCATTGTTTGATTCTTTAACGAGTCCAGAAAAGGTATAACTCAACATATTTTTCATGTTTAGAGAGTTTGCAAAAGAGGCGAAAAAGAAACTCCAAAGGTTCCTTTTCATAGGTAGTCTCTTCAATCTGAAAAGGAAGAAAAAAAAATAGTCAAGAGAACCTCTTAGCCATGTTTGACTAAGGTATTCATTTTTCTTAAGTAGACTATCTTAGTTCGGAAAAGGGTTAAACTTATATTGAGTAGACATCTTTTTATTTACTTTAACGAGTTCGAAAATAAAAGTGCTTAGTAATCTTCTCATATTTTGAGAGTCTGAAAAGAGATGAAAGAGGACTCCACCTGGAGGAATGAGTGATATAAAGGGAAGAAATTGGTTCTGGTCATGATGGAACTACTCAAAACATGAAAAGTTCAAGAGGTTGGCTAATAATACCACTCATCATGGCGGTTCCTCAAGAAATAGGTTGATAAAAATGGAAATCACGAGAGATAGGATGAGAATGGTTTCATTTTTTACACAAGTTTGAAACATGGGAAACTATGCTTGAGATTGGTTTCATTTTTACACAAGCTTGAAATGAAGAAAAAACTATGCTTGAAATAAGTTTGCATGCCCCCAATATAATGACCCAATTCAAGGTACATGCGCCCAAAGCTTTATTTCATGCACCTAAGTAGAGTATTGGTTACCAATAGGTGGATGGAATGAAGGTTCATGTATGAGATCAAGTGAAAGACTCGACTAGGAATTTACGAGATCTAATCAAAGACTCGAATTAGAAGGGGATCTTTTTCATTTTTTAACAAGCTTGACACAAGAAAATGAACTGTGCTCTGGACCTTCTTTCATTTTTTAATGAGCTTGACACAAGAAAAAGAAATATACTCCATGAAAATTGTTTCAATTTTTAATGAGCTTGACACAAGAAAAAGAACTCTGCTCTAGGAACCTTGTCTCATTTTTTAACGAGCTTGCCACAAGAAAAAAGAACACTACTTCGGGACCTTGATCATGACTTGTAGAAGGCCATGGATGCCAAGAGGTTCTCATCATAAGGGACTACAATGCTCTGGAAGGTATCAAATGATCCAATGGATAGCTCAGACTCTAATGACCATAGTAAATGATGCATTACATCACCTACTAGATCATCAATAGGCGTGGGCATGGAACATGTTGCCACATGATTAATTTGTGGTGGGGGAGATACCGCTTGCATATAAGGACCATTTAGGGAATGTGGTTGATTGGGATTCAAATTAGGACCAATGCATGAAATTTGGTCAATGGTCATGATTCTTACTTCATACGGGAACACATTACACGAAAAAGTGAAGAGATAAGAGATCCCATGTCATAAACATAGTCACCCCAAGGAGTAAATTAAAATCCAAAGGGCCTTGGACTACCTCACATCTTTATAGATAGACTTTTCTCCCAAAGTAATAGGCAACTGAGGAAGGATCACTAACAATTGAGTGGTTCCTTTTAAAATCCATTAGATTCTGGGTAATGGCACAAGCTACAAGGTACTGAAAGCTTGCCAAGCAGTTGAGTACAAAATACTAACAAGCGCGCCTTTTTCTAGGACTCTACCAAGTACGTTCTTATTATAATCATGTACTATGATCTCAAAGGGCACGTAAGGAGGAAGACAATATCTTTCCAATCGACTCCAATCAAAGGAAGTGACCATACTACTTGGAGGGGGTGTCATGGGAACGGGAGAACTACCCCCCTGTATTATCAGAATGAGAGGATTACTCCCTTGTGCCATGGGAATGGGAGGATTCCCCCCCATATCATTGGAATCTTAAGAAACAAGAATAACCTGAGCAGTATGAAGCTCACTCTCTATGGGAAAGGCACAATCAACTCAAGGTGGAATCGATTCAACCATTTTCTCAACCAATGATTGGTCAGGAACAGGCTCACGAGATTCATGTTTAGAGAGAGTGGGATTGATTAGAGACAAATAAAAAACAATCACTTCATCAACTAGTGGAGGGTTGGGAGAAATCTTTCGATAACTAGCCGGAATATGAGGCTGAGAAGCTATAAGGTTTTCCAACACTTTTGAGGCTTCATCCATATAAGGGCAAAAGTAATAGGATGATTCCCTTCACATAACCTATAGGGTAACTTAATTTTACCCTTTTTCCCATGGACCTTACTATCACTAGGTGATGGTTTATCACCAACATGATCTCCAGAGGTTGATGACAAAGGTTGATGTGATCCTGTAGACCAAACTTCTAATACCTTGGGAATACCAAAACAATCTCTAAGAAGGTGACCACCCCTACATATCTTGCAAGGGAATTTAAATTTGCGGGATTGATTGGAAGGATTCTCCATACCATTTGCATCAGTAGCAATGGTTGCTTGGTTTCCCCCATGCTTATTTTTCTTCTTCTTAATATTCCATTTCTTCTTATTCTTATCCACCTGGTTAATAACTTGGAGGCTTTCAACAAATGAAGAGGAAGAAGACCAAACAGGCGAAGAAGGCAAAGGGTCAACTTTAGGATCAACTTGTTTAGGTGGAGGACTACTTGGTTGAGAAGAAGTTTGGAGATTCATAACCATAGGGGTCAAAAATAACCAAAATGGCAAACCAATGGTAAATCCAGGAAGGGACAACATTGCCACATAAGGAGCACCAATATTTCCAAAAGGAGGAAAAGGAATAGGATTCCCTTTAGAGGGGTTTCCTTGATTGGTAGATTGATCTGAAATTATACATGAATGCAACATAATATATATATACAAATATAAACACCGAGATGCATCAGAAATAAAACTTCATTTCAATAATATCAAAGAACTGAAATATGCTTACATACAGAATGGAAATAAACTAGCTCGGGTGATGGTAGCTTATCTCTAAGAAGAGATGTAGTGGCTACATGACTCTAAACTATGTTACAATGAGGCTTGGTGGCCTTTTTATCATTGAGAAACAATGAGAAACCCTAAACATCCAAATACCTAACCCTAGGAGATGAAGCGTCGAAAGCTTGTGGACCTTGTTGGGGTAAGTTGGAATGTCAACTTCCCGGGGTCGTAACTTGGGCATATGATCTCTGTTTGCCTATCATAATACCTCATTTCAAAGATATTGAAAAGGAAGTTAAAAGAAACTAACAAATTAGTTATTCTTTTTTCCAATCTCTCTGTTTTCCCTAGAAACATATTTTAGTCCCTTAAAACAGATTCGAAAGAATAAGACCTAAAAAACTGCCATAAGTTTTAAGTTGTGCTAAACTTAAGGAAATGGAAAAGAAATAATGGTGGGGGTCCAAGCGAAATAGGAGGGTGGCCACCAATATCCACCTATATCAGTCCTCCCCCCTTAGGAAGCATTGGTCCCCATTGCATTGAGTGCCTCCATGAGATGGGGAAACTTCTGCTTAACTTGGTCCCTCGTGAGCCACTTGCCTTGGTTCAAGAGATGGCTAGCTTTGACAACCTGATACAATTGGATCTTCTATTGGTGAGTGTTATTGATCTGCGTGTTCATGATTTGATTAGTTGTGGCATGTTACATGCACTTTGGGTTTAGCTCTATTAGTGTGATTTATTCTACAATGTCTGATGTATCCAATAATGGTGGAAAGTATGGCCGAAGGCGGTCCACATTAAACATCGGGTGCAATCCAAGGAATATAGAAATGCTAAGATCAAAATCATTGTCTACCATAGCCTTAGTCATGGTGTAAGTCCCATATTAGAGAGGGAGAAGCTTTCAGCCGGCACTAGTGAGATTCTCCTTCTGCAAATGTAACCAAACTCTGTCGCCCACCCGGAACCTATGTGGCACCTAATGTTGATCATGACGGTTCTTATACTAGCATTGGATCTATCCAATATGTCATGGACCTAATTACAAATGTGCTGAATGTGCTCAATGAAGTTGTTAGCTCTGCCAGCTTTGGCCTAAACATGAGTTGAATCTACTTGAGTAGTTGCAAATGGTATTGCCACATCAACGGGACATAGTGGTTGGAATCCAAATCCCACCTGAAAAGGGTTGTGACTAGTTGAGCTATGGAGAGCTCTATTTTAACTGTGTTGGACATAAGGGAGACTTTCATCCCATGTACGTGGATGCTTTGAATCGTACATGCACAGAATATGCACAATAATCATGTTGACGACCTCTATTTGGCCATCAGTTTAGCGGTGGTTTCGGTCATGGACTTAGTGAGCTTGGTATCCAGCATCGACCAGAGGCTTGACTAAAATATACTCAGGAACCTATTGTCTCGATTTGAGATAATGGATTGTGGGATCCCAAAGTGTACCCACACTTGTTCAAAGAAGATCTTAGCAATGGCTTCTTCTATGTTACTTTTCTTGCAGGTCGCCATAATGGCCATCTTAGAGAATCTGTCGATGACCACAAAATTGCAGTGATTTCCATGCTTAGTAGAAGGAAGGCCTGACATGTAATCCATGGAGATGGATTCCCAAAACTGACTAGGAGTAGGTAGAGGAGTATATAAGCCTTGCTTCTTAATGGTCAATTTGGCAATGGCATAGGCAGTGCAGGATCTGATGTACTTCCAAATATCATGTCGAAGGTTCGGCCAATAAAAATACTTCTGCAGCACTACCACTATTTTCTCTACTCCAAAATGTCCAGCGACCCAACTGCATTGTGCCTCCCAAATCATTGTGGCATGCTCACTTGAAGGAACTCATAGGTTTCCTAGGTGGCATAACACTGCACCCTAGAGGTGAAAATAAAGAACTTTCTTGCCTTCCAAGAGCATATGGTATGTGTTGTCCAATTCTGGATCACTCTTGTAAATATGTTTCCACCCCGAAGTCTCGTGTCCACAAGATTCAAGCATAGTGGTCAACGCCATGACCGACAGTCAGTTGAGGAATCTTGCAACATTATTGGTGTTGCCCTTATTATAGTTAATTTCCAATTGGAAATTTTGCAAGTATGTGGACCATTTTTGATGACGGTCATTCTACAACTTTCCTTGTGTCTATATCAACTACAGGAGTCAGTGGTTTATGTGGATGATTGTTTCCTTCCCCATAATGTAATGCTTCCATTATTGGTAGGCCTGCATAATGGAATACATATCTTTGTCATATGGATATTTTCAAACTATGTCTGAAATTTTCAAACTATGTCTGAAAGGGTTTCACTGTGATATGCCACTGGATGCCCCTGCTGAGTAAGAATTGCACCAATAGCATAGTCAGAGGCATCTATCTCAATCTCAAATTGTTGTTGACGGTCTGGTAATGTGAGCACTGGTGTAGAGCAGAGATGATGCTTCAACTTGACAAACCCCTTATTTTGGGATCCAAACCAAAATAATTTTTCTTTCTCTCCACCCTTGGTGACTTGACTCAAAGGAAAAGTGATGAGAGAACCCCAACATGAACCTACAGTATAAATTGGCAAGACCCAGAAAGATATGGATCTCTATTAGACTGGTAGGGGCGGGCCAATCCCGAATAACTTGTATCCTTGTTGTGTCCACATGCACACCCCGCCCATCATTGATGTACCCCAGATATTGGAACCTCATCATACCAAAAGTAAATTACTCTAGATTGACACACAATCTATGTTGTCACATGGTTTGGAAGACCTCTCAAATATGGTGGAGGTGCTCTTCCCAACTCTTGCTGAAGATCAGGATCTCGTCCAAATACACTACCGTGAATGAGTTAATGAAGGGTAGCAAGATTTCGTCCATCATCCTCATGAAGGTTACCAGGGCATTCCTCAACTCGAAAGGCATGACCAACCATTCAAAAAGGCCCTCCTAGGATTTGAAGGTAGTCTTTCGCACATCGAAGGGTTCGATTTGTACCTGTTGATAACCAGACTTCAAGTCAATCTTGTTGAAATATTTGGCCCCCTTGAGCTAGTCCAGAAGGTATCCAATCTATGGGATTGGATACCTATTCCCGACAATGATCTTATTCAACACTCAATAATCAATACAGAGTCTCCAGGTCCCATCCTTCTTCTGTACCAACGTGCTTGGGCTCCCATAGGGTGATGAACTCGGCCTTATGTGCCTTTTCTGGAACAACTCCTGAATCTGCCTCTTGAGTTCATCATTCTCCATAATAGAGCATCTATATATCAGCTAGTTGGGTAGCGGTGCACCCAGGGTTAGATTGATGGAGTGCCTGACCTGACAATGTAGGGGTACCCCTATGGGTGAGGTGAAGATATCCATGTACACCTCCACAACCTTGTCTATCTATTGCTACCATGTGGAGGAGCCCTGTCTAGAGGCTATGAATATGACCACAACCTTATTCTTTCCCTGAGGGCAAATCATAAGGAAGACAAATTTCCTCATCTAGTAAATGATCTTACTGCAATTTCTTTACAGAGATCAAAGAGATAGTGGTAGGAGGTGCTATCTATGATATCCTATATAACTTATTGCCTAAAGAAATAATAACAGTGTGAGGCCTAGGCTCATACATAGCATGAGAGTTCCACAATTATGGTTGGCCTAATAATACATTAGAAACTTCAAGAGGAGCAACCTCATATAGTACCTCATCTGTGAAGGGCTTGATGTTGTAGGGAAGGTGACACTATTGGTTGACGCGGAGATCTCGTCCTTGGTGATGCCACCTGATGGTGTACGATTGTGGGTGTGGTATGGTCAATAGGCCCAACTGCTTCATGACCCCTACTAAAATGAGGTTCTTTTGGCTTCCATTGTTGATAATGAACTATAGTAGAGAACCCTTCACCCACATTTGTGAGTGAACTAGTCGCTCCCCCTCATATGGATCTTCAGTCTCAATCTTTTGGAGCTTGGTGGTGGCAATGGTGGCACTGGGCTCCACATCAATAATTTGATTCCCTTTCTCATTCTCCTTGTGAGGTTCTCACTCAAAGTTGAAACATGCATATGACTCGTAAGATTTTAGCTTAGTCACCAGTGACTGCTTGGCTCGAAACTCACTTGTGTTGTGAGTGGGGCTCTTATGGAACTCACCACATTTCCCTATGTCCTTCTTTGTCTTCGTGGTATTTTCCTTTGCTTACTACTTCAACGGGTTGTCCTGGATTTCCCCCTCTTCACTTTGTCCTTTGTTTTGTGGTTTGGGGGTTCCTTTCCCTTGCTTCAGATTCGCAGATCCAAAATCTAGCTTCTTCTATAAAAAATTATGCTCGATCTTGACAAAATATCGATGGGTGGCGCCAAGCAAGGGGATGTCCAGGAATTCCATATCATCCTAGATGTACTTTTTAGACAACCGCGATACTTGAGTACCAAATGCTACTCAAAATCCTTGATACCCAACTTCATGCGAAGCGTATGAAAAATATTTGTGAACTCCAACATGTCTTGGTCTCTTGCTTGCCATAGCATAGTCCACTTTATGTATTTATCTTCATAGCTCCCGATAGGGTAATATTGTTCATTGATGGTGTCTCGAAAAGAATTCCAAGTGGGTGTAGCTGAAAATAATGAGGATTCCTTCTTTTCCTTCTATTCACAGTAGGTTTCTAACATATTTAACCATCTATCTATGGTGTCTGCATCTATCTGGCCTCCAAATATGGGAATGTCAAAGTTGGCTTGTACCCTAAAGGGAGTGGTGCCTCTAGAGTGGCTACTGGATGAAGATGTGTGTGGGTAACCCATGAAGGATCTGGGAAAATTTATCCATCATCACATTCCTCTGTCACTCAAGGGCTTCGTCAAGCAATATTTTGGAAGGATCTCCTACTCCCTCATATTTCTTTTCTTATACCATGGGAGGCCATCAGGGTTTGCGAGTCTGGTATTGCAAACGTTCAACTAGTTCGAGTCGTAACTCCTTCTACCCTGACCTTGGTGGGGACATGTAAAGAAAAATAGATAAAGAGTAGATTGTTCTCATATCACTAATCTAGACTTATACAAGAATGCAACAGAATACATATACAAACATAAACACTGAGATGCAGCATAAATAAAACTTCATTTCATTAATATCGAAGAAATGAAATATGCTTACATACAGAATGGAAATAAACTAGCTTGGGTGATGGCATCCTATCTTTGAGAAGAGATGTGGTTTCTACATGCCTCTGAATTGTGTTTCAATGAGGCTTGGTAGCCTTTTTATCATTGAGAAAACAATGAGAAACACTAAACATCCAAAAACCTAACCCTAGGAGATGAAGAACAAAATGCTTGTGGACCCCATTGGGGTAAGTTGGAACATCAACTCCCCAGGGTCATAACTTTGGCATACGATCTTATTTTGGCTATTGTAATACCTGATTTCAAATATCTCAATGAGAAGGTTGAAAACAAACTAGTAAACTAGTTTTGGCACTTTTCGGTCTCTCCGTTTCCCCTAAAAGCGTCTTTTAGTCCCTCAAAACGGCTCTAGAGTTTAGGACCTGAAAAAAATGCTTATTATCCACTATTTTGTGGGTGATATCCCTAGGAAAATTTGCTTTTCTCCAAAATGGTCCTTAGCCAGTAGCCAGCAGCCCCTTGTAATCAACATCTAGCTCATTGTGCCATTTCTCTGCCACCTGAGCCAGACATGTGGTCCCTCACCCATCTGCCTTGATCGAATATTTTAAGGTGGACCTCCCAAACCTAAAGGTATGCCTTACAATTTGGTAATTGAGTATTGTAGCTTTCTTATCATGTACACTTCTGGGCATCGATTAATGGGGGGATTCGATGGAAAGAATGGGTTAGGTCTGTGCCCTTGTCCCCTATACCTCTTTTGGATATTATCCTTGCATCCTAGCCCTATGGGATCTCTTTCACTGACCATTTAGCTTTAAGGATGGTTAGTGAAACATGTGTTTGGTTCCCCATACTACATATTGATATAACATTATTGGTGACTCAATTGGAAGAACGAAGCTCTAGATCTTCATTGAACTTGAAAGTCAATTCTTGTAGGGTGAAGCAATAATTTGTTAAGGCAATTTCATTTACCCTAACGACTCATATGTCATCAAGGACCCATCAACATGTTGACCACATATATTCTCACCATAGATATGACAAGGACCCCAATATATCCTTCATTGAAATCCATGAAGAATATACCAATGTTCGATGGGGATCCACATTCCGTAGCCAACCATATGGTAAGGTTCATAAGGTATCTCTCAAAGCAAAATATAATTGAACCTTGTGACCAAATGGAATTTTTTTTCCTATCCATTGCCCCAAGTACCGATTGGCTTGAGTCATGTAAACTTAAAAGCATTCCTTCTCTTCCAATGTTGATTATGCACTTCTTGTTGCATGAAGGTTCGATTTTCCAATCTCATGAAGACGTATCCCAAATGTTAGATATGGCCCTTCGGGAGGAGGAAATTATTTAATATGGTTTTATGCTTGAGGAAAAACCTCTTATTGATGCATATTTAAATTATGGTGCCAAAGTAGGGGCTCATAAATTGGAAAGCATGTCCTCTAAGGATAATGTGGAAGATCTCAACCCCGAGAGCCCTTAGGCATTGAAAGAATGTATTGTAGAATATGGGAAGTCTTGTAGGAAACTGATGGCCACATATAACTCCCAAGAAATTTTCTCCCACTATTGTGAGAAATCGAAAATACTCTGTAACATGAAGATTGAATATAAAGAGATTCCTATCGATGACCTTCTAGAGGTATTTTACCTTGGAGATCATTCTTCAGGAACAGATGGAGGAGGAAAAGTCCTCCCTATCTAAAGAAGAGAATGAATGGCATCATAACCAACATCAAATATATAGTGAAGAATGAGAGGATTCTGAGGAATATCATGACAGTCAAATAAACGAAGAATCTACGAGTGAATTTTGGGTTGTTGATTGGGGAATTGGGTATGATTATAGAAATGAAGACCCCATGGTTTCTAAAGTTCATAAGGTTGAGCTCAAAGAAGAAAAAAATGCTTTGCCCCTTCTGAATAACAATATAGGTTCTTATGAATCCCTTCCTAGTGATTGGAGAGGTTTCTTATTTATGTTCTAGGATGACTCAGTCAAAGAAGAGCCTTCCAAGATTGTGGGAATGTCTAATGACAGTAGTATACAATAAATAGAGGAAACTGCTTCCTTAGGCCATGCCCTCGATGAAGGTTTTTTCTTTATGTTTGAGTGTTCCTCCTAGAAATAGAGGCTTGTGATGATGTTCATTACCCTAGTCTTAATGAAGAGGTGCTTTCCCCTACAAAGAACCAGGAATCGTGGTTTTCCCCAAATACAATGATGAGTCCATTTCCTATTTTCCCAATTAACAAAATAATATCATCCTAAATATCTTCAAGACATTCAATCCTTCTTACCTAAAGGGTGATAGGCCTGAGATAGCTCTTCATCAAACATTCATGTACTTGATCATTGACATTTCTATCTCCTGGTTAGAAGACCAAATTCAATCTTATTAGTTGATATCTTTCCCTTCTTCAAGGGTTCCTCTCTATATGATATGGGTCTCCTATTTTCCAACCTCCTACCCCTATAACTCCTCACATCATTGCCCCCATTTCTATTGTCGACTCCATAACAAAAATAATCATGGAAGCATGCATTCTAGTATCAATCAATTGACATGTTGGTTGCACTGGGTTTATGATTATACCTAGAACTTGACATTGTATCATATGCGTGGTAGTGTAGGGTGCATCGCATGTTAATTTAGCATTAGAACATACATCACATCATATTTCTCGTGGTAAATAGATGCATATTTGCATATTTTACTTTTTGCTGATTTTATGAACTGACATATAGCATGTGTGATCATGAGACGTTGCAAAAGCATGTTGCCCCGTATTTTTCCATCTATTATATGTGTAGGTGATAGGTCTATGGTAACAGAGATATTGTTGGAGTTCTCATGTCATCTCATTCAAGCAGCTTCGCCCACTTCTTTAAGAGATCACATCCCGGTTGAAGCTAGATGTTACCCACCATTTTGTGGGTGATATCCCTAGGAGATTTTTTTTCACCAAGATAGTCCATAACCAGTAGCCAACAACCCCTTACAACCACCATCTATCTCATTGTGCCATTTCTCCACCACATGATCTAGCCATGTGGTCCTTCACCCATCTTCCTTGATCATATGTTTGAAGGTGGGCCTCCCAAACCTAAAGGTATGCCTTGTCATTTGGTAATTGAGTATTGTAGTTTTCTTATCATTGACACTTCTGGTCATGGATTAATGGGGGATTCATCAGAAAGAATGGGTTAGGTAGGTTCCCTTGTCCCCTAGACCCCTTTTGAATATTAACCTTCCATTATAGCCCCGTGGGATCCCTTTTACTAACCATTTGGCCTTAGGGATGGTATTTCATGGGAAATCTCAATTTTGGTTGTGTTGTCCCGCCCCCTTATCTACTTATTATACCCTCCTTCCACTCATTATCACCCCATTCATCATTTCTCCCACCTGGGTCCACATAGGGTTAGCTTGCCCCTTCCCCTTGCCCACACCTTGGGTCATGGCCTATAATGAAGCCCGGAGGTTGATGCAGTTAAAAAAAAAAGATAAAAGAATATTTGGCCACATCCAACAAGGAAATGTACCACACAATGAAAAATATGTCTGAGAAGAACACATTTAGCATGTGGGAAAAACCCAATACAAGAGCTCTACCCCATCATCATGGCCATCACCCTGGTTCCTAAAGCTTCTATGAACCTCCTTCATCATATAGGAACCCATGATTGTCCCAACCCCTGGTGGGCAATGAATAACCCTACTTTTAAAGGTGGTATTCATTGTTATATCTTATACATCATGCTCTTACCCCTTGAGACTCGAGCAATTAATCAAATAAAATCATAAAAAGGCAAAAGGAATATAAAGAAGAGTGGAAAAATCAAGGTTAGGGCACCTCATGTACCACGATTTCTCCCTATTATACATTATAAACCCAAGTGTGAGTTTCCCTCTTATTAGATACCCTTATACCCCATCATGTGACACAGGTGTGCCCCTTCTCATCCCCTACTTCATTCACCTATCTATCACATGCCACCACCTTTTGAAGGAAGTACCTTGAATACAATATCCCCTTTAAAAGTAGAAACAACCTAGTAGGATTATTGGTTAGCCCCATTTGGAGTTTAGTAAACATTGGCACATCCTGAAGCGCATTATGGAAGGGCAGGCTATTATGAAGTCACCACCCATGGTCCATGATTGGTAAGCTCATTTACTCAAGTTATCTGAGTAATTTTTGTACCAGAAGGCTAGGGGATGCATTGGATCTTATGCAGGATTGCAGATGGTTGCCATTTTGGGTTTGGTCTCCCTATACAGGGACCTAATCCTCCAGAGGGCTACATTGGAAAATGTAGGGTGTGCATTGAGAGCCATGGGCCTCCATAGCAGTAGAAATCACTCCATGGATCCCCACATCCATTCAAAGATTGCCCGTGGTTCACTTATTAGACAAGGAAGATGCACCTGATTCATCATGCCTAGCTGACCAAATTTGCACCATTCACTTGGCAGATGATCTAGGACTTGCACGATGATGTGGCATCACCTACACCATCATCCTAGCCCTTGCGGGTGATCTACAAGCATCTTCGATTTGTATGGAGACCCAGGAGGACACTTGTGTGCCCTCACATGTTATTTGGAGCACCGCAAGTTAGTACAAAGGGCCAACCCATTTTCCATTGGTTTTGAGGGTCCTATTCTTCATTATGGACTCATTGTGGCACCCAAGGACCTAATTAAGCCTCTTAGAGGGCCCTACAACATGCATAGATTATTGTTTGACCTCTTGAGAGGGTTACTCTTTAATTTGTAAGCTAGTTTGGTGGGATTTTCACCAAAAGTTGAATTATTAGAGCATTATTTTATTTTTGGGGCTTATGTAGGACAATGAGGCTAATTCAAACTCCTAATTTGTGTATAAATACAAGTGAGATGAGTTCATTTCCTCATCGTCAATTTGGATTGAATCTTTTTTCTCTCTTGAGAATTTTGTACTTTTTCTAGAGTATGAATTGGAGCTTTATGGATGAATTTAGATGTGTGGATATTTGTTTATCTTCTCTTGGAGCTTCTCTCTTTTCAATTGTGAACAATTGGATATATTTTGTTACATGTAAGTACATGCTTCTAATGATCTTCTTCTTTTTCTTTGTAATATACATTGCATTGGGATTTTCATTTTTCTAGGGCTAACTGGTGCATCGATTTACTACTTAAAATTGTGGAATTTTGTCTCTATTTTAGCATCTCTCAATGTATGGGCCATGTAATATGAACGAAATCTACTAGGGGTAATTCTATCAAAGAATTTATTCTTGATAAGCCATTTCCTTTGCACGTCTAAGTGTAAAAGTTGCGAGATCTTTCTCCTTCACCTAGAAGGAAAGAAAAGTGGTCTTGAGGCCTCCTTAACTAAGAATCAAGAAATCCTACTCATATTCATCATATAATCCAATCTCACAAAGACTAAGGCACTGATCCACCAAAAGGTGTGTTATCACCTGAATCTGCGTTAGGCTGAAGGAAGGAAAAATTCAGGGTAACCACAAACCATGCTTAGTCTGGTAGCTAGCCCTACTAGAATAGGAGAGGGATCTCCCCGTGTCACGCTCAGTGAATAATCAAAACGGTATGGTGTGAGATGACTTGCAATGAAATATTGATTTTAGGCTAGTAAATAAATATGGATACAAGAAGCAATTTTTGATAAATGACTGAGTTTCTGGGATGTATGGGACCAACGAGCAGCAATGAGCAAAGAATTTAACACAAAGATACAGATTACTTCGTGAGGCAAGACAGGCAGAAAGTCTAGCAACTAAATTTGAAACAATGCAGAAAGGAAAGATTGTTTAGGAAGGTGAAAAGGGCATGAACACATGAACCCTTTTCAACAGAAGAAAAACACATAGCGTGAAAATTTCCCACAGGCAGAGCAATAAACATGAATTCTACCTTATCTTACTTAGAAAATTTCACTGGAAATGAATATGAATGAACTATGAAACATAATGAAATACATATGAAACATAAAGAGAACACATTTTCTACACTCACAACCACATTAATCTCATGAAACAAAGCCGTTGCCTTTCATTAATCCTCTGTCAAAATATACAATGAAGAGCTGAGTTTCTCTCCCACAATCTCCCAGAAATTACAACCAACCCTTTGCAAATGGTTTGCATACAATAAATAGACTATTCCATGAGGAAATAGAACGACCAAGAGTTGGGGAGTTTTTTGAATCATTACAAAGTGGAAGTGGAAAGCCAACCATTAGTAATAGGTGTAGCATTACAAAAATGACAAATGACTTGGGTGACTAATCGAAATGTCGCAAAGCGGAAGTGACGAATCGAAATGTCGCAAAGCGGAAGTGATTTTGGCCTTTTTTGTCTATATGCGCCGCACCCAAATCTGTTTGCGCCACGCCACTTTGGAGGCGATTTTGAGGTACCTTATGGATTCCAAATTATGTCCAAGTGTTCTTGTTGGAAATCCTTGCCTGTCTACTTTCCAACCCAAGTGGAATTTCAGAATTTGGTGCTCATTTTCCCCTCCAAAACTTCAATCTCCCAAGACTGCTTCCTGTGTGTCAAAATAGGGGCAGAGAGGTCATTTTTTGAGTGTTTTTGACCTCCTGGGGACTCCAAACTTGCCCAAAATTCTTTCCCATGAACCAAAAGTCATGATTTTTCATGCTGAATCCACAAATGCAAACCATTCTTGATTTGGAGCTCCCAATCCTAAGCGTCGCGCCAGTGGTGCGGCGCACAAGGAGAAAAACCCTGTTTTGTGCCCAAAAGTTATCAAATGACCAAAAATGCCCCAAAAATGCTCCAAATTTCTTGTTCATGCACCAAAAGTCATGATTTTTCATTTTGAATCCAAAAATGCAAACCATTCTTGATTTGGAGTTCTAAATCCTAAGTGTCGCACCAGGGCGCAGCGCATAGAGCCTGTGCATAGCACTTTTTTCAGGACACGTTTGGAGGCCTTACCTGTGTCAAAATTGGGTGAAGGATAGCTTGTTGGAAATATATTTGAGTATAATTTCCAACCCAACTATAATTTTTCAATTTGGAGTTCATTTTCCCTATCAAAAATCAAATCTCCCAAGACTAGACAAAATGTGCCTAGTGAGGATGCCTCAAGGCAGAGTGTTGTTGCAGTCAACTTTTGAAGGTGTTCCTCAACTCCAAATTGAGCTCATGATAGCTCATTGGAAATAAATTGGTGTCGAGTTATCATTTTACACATCAAGCAAGTCATTTTGCTAACCAAGCTAGGAGAAAACTTTATTTTCCCAAGCTCACTTTAGAGGTGCATCAACTCTCCCGAGGCAATTGTATTTTTGACATTTCTCTAAAACCATGACACCTGTGTAAAAAGTGAATGAGGTTTTTCTTCCTTGGCCTATTGTGGAAAAAAATCTCTCTCAGTTTTCCAAAATTCATCTTTTCTTGTTCAGAAACATCATTTGAGTGAATTATTGAACCTTCCTCTGGCCTGCAAGTATCATTGAAGCATTTTGAGAACAACAATTTGCAAACCCTAGACCTAATGACTAAAATGAGTCTTGTCCATTAAAATATCAAACATTGATTGTCATGGATTTTAATAACTTTGATGAAAATACCTAAGCCGGCAGGTACAAGACATGAGGGGAATGAACTGACAAGACCCTTCCGTCAGATTATTGCATGCCTCTAGCGAAATGCAGCTGAGTGAATGGAGCGAGACACCTAAAAATGAGATGCAGAAAGAGTTTTTATCTCTGATAGAGGACTGACAAGACCGACTCTAACATTGGCTCCAATGGGGGATGGTAGCTCCAGCTCCTTGGAGGTGCCAAGAACTGCAGATCTTTGGGTGAGCAGACAATGTCTTCGTCCATTGGGCTATGGAGTCATTATTTTGACAAACCACACAAGACTCTGACTCATTTATTGACTGAAACCTGACTCAGAAAGACTTAATTATGGAACCAACATGACTGAAAAACTGACTCAATGCAAAAGGAAATGACTCATGACTGACTTAACTAAAACAAGAACTTACAAAACTTGTTTCAATGGCAGCAGTCCATCAAGATTCGAGGGTTTCAAATCATGATGACAGCCACCTACGTACTAATGCAATATGTACAATCATGTGTAATGTGTCTTCCACTGTAACCAATGAAGCAAATTCCTCCTTGATTGATTCTCCTGATCAGATCTTCTGGTCAACAACAGATACTGGTAACTGGGCTTCCAAAAACATAATTGACCATGATCCCCTTCATCACTGAATACTGCAATAATCACCTTCACTGCTGATTGCAACAAATTTGCCATTGGATCCTGAAAAACATGAAGATTGACCTCTTGCTGGAAAGACAAGGTATCTTTTTCTCTTGATTCTAGTCTTTCTTCATAAATAAGAGTATGTTCCGGGTCTTCAAAAATATACTGAACAAGTGGATGAACAAATCATCTTTTCAAAGAACATTTCAAAACATGAGACATATGAGGAGGAATATGAAAGGGAATCCTGAATGGTCTAATCTTCTGAAGTCTGAATATATGGTAGGTCATCTTCATACGATATGATAGCCAGATTCTCATTACATTCATCACATTCATCAATCATGAGAAAAACAACTTCAGATGTTTCTTGAAACCTAACAATAACATTTCTATCATCTACCATAAATTCATCTAGAGGAACTTTTTCACTTGCTTGAGCAAAGATTTCATCTTGTTGTTCAAGAGTTGATTAGATTACCTCTTCATGAAGGCTGTGTTCTGATGACATGAGAACATTTGGATCCAAAACTCTGTCTTCTTCATCCCAGATGATTTCAACAGCAAAGTTCTCTTTCATGGGACTTAGTACAATGTTTTCTTGGTCATCACAATATGAATCTACATCTGAAATGGCTATCTTAGCATTATCACATTCTGAATTTGAAACTTTATTTCTCTTCATGTTGTCTTCTTCTATGGACAAATCTGAAATGACACTTTTTCTTTCATCACTTTTAGCCATATGGAACTCTTCAACCTACTGATCTATTTCATGTAATTCATGTTGACTGTCAAGATGCAAAATTCCTTCATTTTCCACCGTACAAAGATATTGATTCTGCTACAAAGTTTCCTGAGAATCTTGACGGGACTCTTCTAGTTTCTCTTCATGTTGCTGAAATGGATTCTCATACAAGGCTTCCATGATCTCATCATCCATAAAATTTTCATCCTCATAGTATTTTTCAAGGCTTTCAATAAAAGTAGAAGCATGTTTGCAACAGTCATGAACTAGATTTAATGATGGATAAGAGTCTTTATATCTTTCAATTGACAAGGCATGAAAATCCTTTAGACAGTAAATACAAGCAGCGGGCAAATTTTCATACCAACATTGGGCTTCACCTTCCAGAGTGGCCAGGAATATCTTCATTAAGTAATCTTCATGAAAATCAACCTTCAACTTGCGAATATGCATGTGAAATCGAACTAGATGTAAAGCAGTGTCCTTCTTACCATCATCTTTAAACATAGGCATATTCCTTGACCAATCTACCTTCGGAATTTTATTTGGAAAGCCTGGAATGTGATCTCGGCTCATGGGAGCGTATCTTCTTGCAATCCACTCCATTTTTAAAAAAATCTCAAAGCTATTGATCCCTCTGCAGTGGACTCACCATGAAGCACTGGTTGCTGGATTCTTTAGTGAAAGGAGTCGCCAGGTGAATGATTTCAGCTGTCTTCTTATGTCTGATCATTGTTCACCATCAACCATCAGTTCTGAGCTTGATAGATGTACTGGGGCAAAACAATCTTCAAGCAAACCATTTTATCCCCAGCGGAGTCACCACTATGTTATCACCTAAAGCTGCCTTAGGCTGAAGGAAGGCAAAATTCAGGGTAACCACAAACCACGCTCAGTCTGGTAGCTAGCCCTACCAGAACAGGAGAGGGCTCTCTCCATGTCACGCTCAGTGAATAATCAAAACGATATGGTCTGAGATGACTTGCAATGAAATATTGATTTTCGATTAGTAAATAAATATGAATACAAGAAGCAATTTTTGATAAATGACTAAGTTTCTAGGATGTATGGGACCAACGAGCAACAATGAGCAGAGAATTTAACACAAAGGCACAGATTACTTCATGAGGCAAGACAGGCGGAAAGTCTAGCAACTAAATTTGAAATAATGTGGAATGGAAAGATTGTTTAGGAAGGTGAAAAGGGCATGAACACATGAATCCTTTTCAACAGAAGAAAAACACATAGCGTGAAACTTTCCCACAAATAGAGCAATAAACATGAATTCTACCTTATCTTACTTAGAAAATTTCACTGGAAAAGGAATATGAATGAACTTTGAAACATAACGAAATACATATGAAACATAAAGATAACACATTTGCTACACCCACAACCACATGAATCTCATGAAACAAAGCCGCCGCCTTTCATTAATCCTCTGTCAAAATATACAATGAAGAGCTGAGTTTCTCTCCCACAGTCTCCCAGAAATTACAACCAACCCTTTGCAAATGGTTTGCATACAATAAATAGACTATGCCATGAGGAAATAGAACGACCAAGAGTTGGGGAGTTTTTTGAATCATTACAAAGTGGAAGTGGAAAGCCAACCATTAGTAACAGATGCAGCATTACAAAAATGACAAATGGCTTGGGTGACTGCTCGCCTTCCTTTGCCACTTGGATAGAAGCCAACCTTTAGTGGAAATACTTTAAATTTTGCCTTAGCTGCCAAAAAAGTGTAGTGTAAATGAGTGGGCCTTAGCTGCCAAAAAAGTGTAGTGTAAATGAGCGGGCCCATTTGGAGAAAGTCATGAATCGAAATGTCGTGAAGCGGAAGTGATTTTGGCCTTTTTGTCTATATGCGCCGCGCCCAAATCTATATGCACGGCACCACTTTGGAGGCACTTTTGATGTACCTTCTGGAGTCCAAATTGTGCCCAAGTGTGCTTTTTGGAAATCCTAGCCTATCTACTTTCCAACCCAAGTGGAATTTCTGAATTTGGTGCGCATTTGCCCCTCCAAAACTTCAATCTTCCAAGACTGCTCCCTGTGTGTCAAAATAGGGGTAGAGAGGTCATTTTTTGACTATTTTTTACCTCCTGGGGACTCAAAACTTGCCCAAAATTCTTGGCCATGCACCAGCAGTCATGATTTTTCATTTTGAATCCAAAAATGCAAACCATTCTTGATTTGGAGCTCCCAATCCTAAGCGTCCCGCCAGTGGCGCGGCGCACAGGGAGAAAAAACCCTGTTTTGTGCCCAAAAGTTGTTAAATGACAAAAAATGCCCAAAAAATGCTCCAAATTTCTTGGCCATGCACCAAAAGTCATGATTTTTCATGCTAAATCCAAAAATGCAAACCATTCTTGATTTGGAGCTCCCAATCCTAAGCGTCGCACCTAGAGCCTGTGCCTAGTGCTTTTTGCGGGAGACATTTGGAGGCCTTCCCAGTGTCAAAATTGGGTGCAGGATAGCTCGTTCGAAAGGCATTTGAGTCTTTCCAAACCAAATATAATTTTTCAATTTGAGTTCATTTTCCCTATCAAAAATCAGATCTCCCAAGACTGGTCAAAATGTACCCAATGAGGATGCCTCAAGGCAGAGTGCTGTTGCAGTCAACTTTTGAAGGTGTTCCTCAACTCCAAATTGAGCTCATGATAGCTCATTGGAAAGCTATTTGTGTCCAGTTATAAGTTTACTCATCAAGCAATTCATTTGGATAACCAAGCTAGGAGAAAACTTGATTTTCCCAAGCTCACTTTAGAGGTGCATCAATTCTCCCGAGGCAATTGTATTTTTGACATTTCTCTAAAACCATGACACCTGTGTAAAAAGTGAATGAGTTTTTTCTTCCTTGGCCTATTGTGGAAAAAAAACTCTCTCAGTTTTCCAAAATTCATCTTTTATTGCTTAGAAACATCATTTGAGTGAATTATTGAACCTTCCTCTGGCCTGTAAGTATCATTGAAGCATTTTGAGAACAACAATTTGCAAACCCTAGACCTAATGACTGAAATGAGTCTTGTCCATTAAAATATCAAACATTGACTGTCATGGATTTTAATAACTTTGATGAAAATACCTAAGCCAGTAGGTACAAGACATGAGGGGAATGAACTGACAAGACCCTTCCGTCAGATTATGGCATGCCTCTAGCGGAATGCAGCTGAGTGAATGGAGCGAGACACCTAAAAATGAGATGCAGAAAGAGTTTTGATCTCTGACGGAGGACTGACAAGACCGACTCTAACAAGGTGGTCACCAAAAATCACACTCTTTCACCTTCTTCGAGGTCTAGCTAAGTTGGGGCACCTAGGGCATCAATTTCTCGACAAGCTAGCCCTTCAAAAAGTTTGATCTCCTAGGGTCTCCTGCACTGGTGTTTCCTCAAGGTCTCTTCCAATTTTGAAGCCATTTCAATGGTGGAGTTGGGAGAAAATCCAAGCCCTATCTTCAAGATCAAACTTTGCCTTAACATCCCCAAGGCTAGTACCTCATAGGATCAAATCAACACTTCTAGTGAAAATTATTTCTTTGATCCTTTCCCCACCTTATCCAGGGTAAGAACATCATTGGTTATTATACTCGTTCCCCTACCCTAGAAAAAATCCACTTGGTCCTATGTGCTCACATTCCTTTGAAAAGACAATTCTTCAAGAACCATTTGGGATACCAATTACAAAATGATTTTAGGGATTGGGAATTTCCTTCATAAGCCATATCCCATAAACCTAACCCTTGAATCCTCCTTTCCTTTCCCTATAAGACATTGTACTTTGCTTAGAAAGCAAGCAAACCTTTCCTTTAACTCTTTTGGGAAAGGGATTGTTTGAGTCACTTGACATCATTTCCTTGACTTATCCTTCATCAGTGGCTCCATAATATACTGGGTCTCCTCTCATCAGTGAAAGTCCATAAATTGAAGGGAGCCTTAGCTGAGGTGACAGTGGGCTAAGTCTTTGTTTGTTTCCCTTGGCCTATCATTTTCCCTTTAAGGATCCCCTTTAGGTCCCCTACTAGTTTTAGCAGTAACATCTTGGCACCGTTGTTGGGGATATGAAACATGTGTTTGGTTTCCCATACAACATATTGGCATAAGATTATCGGTGACTCCATTGGAAGAATGAATCCCTATTTCTTCATTAAAATTCAAAGTCAATGCTTGTAGGGTGAAGCAAGCATTTGTTAAGGCAATTTCATTCACCCTCGAAACTCCCAGGTCATTAATGACCCAACAACATGTTGACCAGATATATTCCTGCCATAGATATGATAGGGACACCAAGATATCCTTCATTGAAATCCATGAAGAATATTCCAATGTTAAATGGGGATCCACATTCCGCAGCCAACCACATGGTAAGGTTCATAAGGTATATTTCAAAGCAAAATATAACTCATCCTTGTGACCAAATGGAATGTTTTGTCCTATCCATTTCCCCAAGAACCGATTGGATTTAGTCATGTAAGCCTAAAAGCATTCCTTTTCTTCCAATTTTGAATGTGCACTTCTTATTGAATGAAGGGTCGAGTTTCCAATCTCATGAAGACATATCCCAAATGTTAGATATGGCCCTTCGGGAGCAAGAAATTATTGAATATGGTTTTATGCTTGAGGAAGAGCCTCTTATTGATGCATACTTTAATTATGGTTCCAAAGTAGGGACTCATGAATTGGAAATCATGTCCTCTAAGGATAATGAGGAAGATCTCAACCCTGAGAGCCCTTAGACATTACAAGAATGGATGGTGGAATATGAGAAGTCTTGCAAAACATTGACGGCCACATATAACTCCCAATAAATTTTCTCCCACTATTGTGAGCAATCAGAAAGGCTCCCTAACACGAAGGGTTAATATAAAGAGAGTCCTACCGATGACCTTCTTCTTAAGGCATTTTACCAAAATCATGTCGTAAATACCTTGGAGATCATTCTTCGAGAACAAATGAAGGAGGAAAATTCCTCCCTGTCTAAATAAGGGTATGAATGGCATCCTAACGAGCACTAAATATATAGTGAATAATGGGAAAATTCTAAGGAAGATCATGAAAATCAAATAAACGAAGAATCTATGAGTGACTTTTGGGCTATTTGTTGGGGAATTGGGTATGATAATAGAAATGTATACCCCATGGTTTCTCAAGTCCATAAGAATGAGCTTAGATAACAATAAATTGCCCTGCCCCTTCTGAATAACAATGTTGGTCCTTATGAAGCCCTTCCTAGTGATTAGAGAGGCCTCTTCTTTATGTTCCAGGATGATTCAATCAAAGAAGATCCTTCCAAGATTGTTGGAAATTCTGATGACACTAGCATAGAAGAAATCGAGGAATATTCTTCCTTAGGCCATGCCCCTATTAAAGGGATTTTCTTCATGTTTGAGCATCCCTCCCCTACACAGGAAATAGAGGTTTGTGATGATGTTCATTACCCTAGTCTTGATGAAGTGTTTCTTTCCCCTACAAAGAACGAGGAATCATGGCTTTTCCCCAAATATGATGATGAGTCCATTTCCTATTTTCCCAATGACCAAAATAATATCATCTTAAATATGTTTGAGACATGCAATCCTTCTTACCCAAATGGTGATAGGCCTGAGATAACTCTTCATCAAAGATTCATGTACTTGATCATTGACATTTCTATCTCCTAATTAGAAGACCAAATTCAATCTTATCGATTGATGTCTTTCCCTTCTTCTAGGTTTCCTCTCTAAATGATATGGTTCACCTATTTTCCCACCTCCCACCCTCATAACTCCTCGCATCATTATCCCCATTTATATTGTCAAGTCCAATGCAAAAATATACATGGAAGCGTGCATTCTTGTATTGATCAATTGACATGCTAGTCGTATTGGGTCTATGATTATACCTAGCACTTGACATTGTATCATATGCATGGTTAAGTAGGGTGCATCGCATGTTAATTTTACATTAGAGCTAACATCATATGATATTTCTCATGGTAAATAGATGCATATTTTCATATTTTATTTTCTGTTGATTTTATGACATGACATATAGCATGTGCGATTATGAGACGTCGCAAAAGCAAGTTGCCCCATGTTTTTCCATCTGTTATATGTGCAGATGACAGGTCTATGGTAACCAAGAGATTATTACAATTCATGTGACATCCCATTTGAGCAGCTTCGCCCACTTCTTCGAGAGATCATGTCGCTGTTGGAGTGAGATTTTACGACCATTTTGTGGGTGATATCCCTAGGAGAAATATCTTTTTTCTCCAAGATGGTCCTCATCCAGTAGCCATCAACCCCTTGCAACCACCATCTAGCTCACTGTGCAATTTCCCCTCCACTTGAGCTAGCCATGTGTTCCCTCACCCCATCTACCTTGATCGTATGTTTGAAGGTGGGCCTCCCAACCTAAAGGTATGCCTTGTAATTTGGTAATTGAGTATTGTAGTTTGCTTATCATGGAAAATTATGGGCATGGATTATGTTATCTCAAAATGAGAC
Organism: Pinus taeda; assembly: GCA_000404065.3. Classification (NCBI taxonomy): domain Eukaryota; kingdom Viridiplantae; phylum Streptophyta; class Pinopsida; order Pinales; family Pinaceae; genus Pinus; species Pinus taeda. The sequence goes on along the minus strand of APFE030044971.1, from coordinate 179,240 downwards.
CATGATAGGCTGCTGATCAGGTAGACTTCAAGTAACTATTTCAAACCTACTTTAGGCTAAGGCTTAGCCTCCCCAACCTGAGAGGGCTCTCTCAACATATTAATGATTTTGATTATGATTAAGATGGATAACTCTTGTGAAACAAATGCAGAGATGTAAGTGGTGGAAACACAATTAGAGATTATCCATTGGGCTTATGGAGTCAAAACAGTTTCAGCATAACAATGATACCAACCTTACATAAAAGTCAGGACATTAAGAATTCAACCATTCAGAACACACTAGACACATATAGGACAACACAGTTTATAAATATGCGAAGGAAATTAGAGCACAATTAGTGATTTCTAATTAATCACACATCTATAACACTGCAAATACTAAAGAGAGGATAATACACAACATTCTGAACAGTAAATTCCTTCTGATTCCTGAGAAGTAAAGCCAAGTCTTGTATTACTAAAACAGAGTTTTTTACATAAAGCCAAATATCAGAGCCTTTTTCAATAAATTTCCAACCCCTTGTACATCAGCTCTTCTACTATATATAGAGCTTTGAGATTCCTCCTCCAGCATGAGGGGAACTCGAATTCTGCTTGCCATGACACCTATTCAAACTTTAACTAATTATTAAATGCAACAAACTGCTAACTAGACATTTTAGGAACCTAAGGCAATTAGGAGTCTAACTCCACATCATGCTGATAATAGCATTAATTACAATAAAGACTTGTTCTTTGAGAAATGGTTCCCTTTATTTTAACTTTGATGGATGTTTAAAGTTCCTTCCTGGCCCTTAATATCTTATCTCTTTTACTGCTCCTGCAAAGTAGGAAACTACCCCTGTTTTCCTGCGTTTGGTTTCCTCAAGGATGTTTGAGAACAATTAACCATGATGTCTTCTTTGATCACACAAGAGTGTATTGTAGTGCCATGTTTTTGATGTGTTGTATACCCTTTCCATATATTCGTATGAAGACAAAACTTCTTCAAAGCCGTTTGAAACTTCGTGGAGAAAACTAGTAGTGATTTGTATGACAAAACTTATAGTTCATATTTCTTTTCCTCCGATTGCGTTACCTTTGCCTGTTTCTTGCACATTGTAATGATCCTTTTTGACACTCCCCTTTCAAAAAAATTTCCCCTTGATTACTCAAAATTGGTCAACTGAGTTTAATTATGTGGCTATAGCAGTTTCGTAGCACACTACAAAACTGTTGTGCATTATGCGTCTTTTTCAGCAGTTTCGTAGCGTGCTACGAAACTGCTATGTAATCACAAAACACAGTTTAACACCAAAATATGACTGACTTGAGCCTCTTTTATCTTGACATATCCATTTCAACTACCCTAAAGCTATCAAAACTGAGTAGAGATGTATCATTCTTCAAGAAACCGTAACAAGGTAAATCGTCAAAATTTTGAATATAACCTTACTTTCTATGTGGTTTTCTTAAGGAGATCTTCCCCACTAGCTTAGCTGCATCCTCAAATCTTCAATTTGCCTTTTCATAACTCTGATCCCAGCTCTCAGTTTTGTGTTAACCCTTCTGATGAATGCTGCTTCTTTTAGTGCAGGGACTGTCCAGGTATAATATTGTGTATTATAGTCGACCACCTTGGGTATTTGAAATGTTTTATCTTCCCACAGAGCTTGCATTTTGTCAAAATGAGCTTCCTTGATTGCATGCTTCCTAGAGGCTTTCTTCAATCTAGCAATTTCAAGATTTGCTAACCTCAATTTATTTTTCAATTCTTCAACACTATATTCCTTTGGCAGGATGATTGCCTTTCCTCTATCTTCTTTATGCAGTTGTGATGATGTTTCTAATGAGGTCACGGGTCTGTCATGAACTTTTATGATCTCCTCTATTTCACCTGCTTCTGGCAGCATCTCCTGCATTTGTTTGAAATTCCTTGTCATGGGTCTTCCTGGCTTAAAGACAAATTGAGCAACCTGATCATCAAACTTGAGCTTTTTCGAGGCTTTGACTCTTTTAGTCTTGTCTTTACTTGATTCTATCAAATCTGCTTGAACCAAGGGAGATTCTTCAATGTCAATGGCTTGCAGTAATTCATTCAAGCTTCCCTTTGAAACAGGCTTTCCTCAGCAACCACCTTCTTGCCTTTTTCCTTAGCTAATTGACTCCTGGTCATTTTTCTCTAGACTACTTCTCCTGTAGATGATTCACTTCTACCTTCTTTGATCTGAGTTTTCTCTTTCAGGGACTGCTAGGGTGTGTCTTGGATAACCATTGATCTGGCAAGCTCCCTTACTTGTTTCCTAGCTTTCAATTTTGTGAATCTCTTGGATCTTGTTTTTGTACGATGCTCAGTTGTTGGTGGAGAAGCTTTCACAACTTGGGGGCTAAGACCAATTTCAATTTTAAAGCCAGACATAAACATGAATTTGGGCCAATCCCTACCTACTCTCTGGAGTTCATGCAGAACAATCAACTTAACCAAGCCGTGGTGAAACAATGAGGTCTCACAGACTTCTTTCCTTAGCTGCACCTTGCCACACATTTTTCTTAAGCTACGAAATAAATAGAAAGGTAAATCAATAGATGTCTTTCCTGTGAAATGCAGCAGAAGCTTGAAATGATATGAATACACCTTATTATATCTCCCTTCATAGGTAAGGTACCTCTGTATGCAGGTAAGCAAATTGGCATATGAGTCTTTGACATACTTTCTAGGCACAGACTTGTTTAAATCTGATTCAATGAACTCCGGCTTCAAAAATTCTTTGCAAGGGGTCATATCAAATTTAAAAATTTTAAACCATTTTTCTTGTCCTCTTGGAATCTCAGTGACTGTGGAGATTACCTCTGGTGAAATTTGCAATTCAAGCACACCAACTTTTGAATTTAGTCCTGTGAAATTCAAGGCAAACTCTTTGGTGATTTGTGCATGACCTCCCTGGATTTTTTCGCAGAAATTCCAACATCCAACCTGCTTGAATGCACGTTCCACTTCCCTGTTTTTCAAGATAATGTCTAGACCTTCAGGTTCGCTCCTCAAACATCTACTTGACCTATGCTCTTTACTTTCTGTAGGTCCTTCCATGAGATTTCGGTGTAATGAAAACTTGATAGACTGGCACTGTCTCAACCTTTGATTACTGCCTCGCTTGACGTTTGAGGAATTCAAATTTAACATTTGCTGATTATTCCTCATGCAATAAATACAATCATAGTCATGACTGTGAATACCTGGCTCTTCTTGAAACTTGTAATCCGAGCGTACGAAGGTACCTAATGACTTTAATGATGAAGATAAGCGGTTAGACATGATAGGCGGTGTATAAGCTGATAGTGGATGATGAAACCATAACTAAATGTGACAGATATGATAGCTAAGAAAGATATTCTACAGATTGCATGAATCTCTGATTTCGTAGCACAGCTAGTGTAAAATCTGGGTTTTGCGCTACGAAAAAGCCTAGACTTGTTTCCGCACTACAAAAACACCTAAACTGCTTTATAACACATCAGAACCTTAAAGCAAACTTGATACAAGGAATTTATGTGGGTTTTGGGACCAATGATGAATGAGAACGAATTATTTACCTTTATGCAACCATACCACAAAGATTCTAAAGACTTAGACACTACATTGAACATGGAAAAACTGAACTTGGACTAACACCTAACCTTCACAAACAAACAGATGTGAACAATTTGGTAATCACTTCTTGAGTGATAACAGATTAATGGGGTGATTTAGCAAAAAGAATGGGTTAGGCATGTACCCTTGTCCCCTATATCTATTTTGGATATTAACCTTGCATTACAGCCCTGTGGGATCTTTTTTATTGACCGTTTGGATTTAGGGATGGTATTTCATGGGAAACCTTGATTTTGGTTGTGTGGTCTCGCTCCCTTATCTGCCTATATTGCCCTCTTTCCTCTCATTATTACCCCATTCATCATTTCTCCCACCTGGGTCCACATTCCTCCACTGAATCCACATTGGGTTTGCTTGCCCCTTCCCCTTTCCCACACTTTGGGTCATGGCATGGAATGAAGCCCAGAGGTTGATGCAGCTAAAAAGAAATATAAAAGAGTATTTTTCCACATTCAATAGGAAAATGTACCACAAAATGAAAAATATGTCTGAGACAAACACATTTAGCATGATGGAAAAATCCAATACATGAGATCTACCCCATCATCATGGCCATCTCCCTGGTTCTTACAACTTCTATGAACCTCCTTCATCATATAGGAACCCATGATTGTCCCAACCCCTGGTAGGCAATGAATTGCCTTACTTTTAAAGGGGGTATTCACTACTATATATTATACATCATGCTCTTACCCCTTGAGCCTCAAGTTGTTAATCAAATAAAATCATAAAAAGGCAAAATGAATATAAATAAGAGTGGAAAAATTAAGGTCGGGGCACCTCATGTAACAAAATTTCTCCCTCGTATACATTATAAACCCAAGTGTGGGTTTCCCTCTTATTAGCTACCCTTGTACCCCAGCATGTGACCTGAGGTTGCCCCTTCTCATCCCCTACCTCATCACCTATATGTCACATGCCACACCCTTTTGAATGATGTACCTTGAATATATTATACCCTTTAGAAGTAGAAACCACCTAATAGGATTATTGGTTAACCCGATTTGGAGTTTTAGAGACATCGACACATCCCAAAGCCCATTATGGAAGGGCAGGCCATTATGAATTCACCACCTATGGTCAATGATTGGTAAGCTCATTTACTCGATTTCTCTAAAGACTTGTTGTTTTTTAAGGCAAGGGGACGCATTAGATCTTATGCAGGATTACAAATGGTCTCCATTTTGGGTTTGGTCTCCCTATACAGAGCCCTAATAATCTAAAGGGTTACATTGGCACATGTAGGGTGTGCATTCAGGGCCATGGGCCTCCATAGTATCATAAATAACTCCATGGATCCCCACAACCATTCAAATATTGCTCTTGGTTCACTTATTGGATGAGGAAGATGCACCTGATCCATCATGCCCAACTGGCCATATTTGCACCATACACTTGGCAGATGATCCAATACTTGCACGATGATGTGGCATCACCTACACCATCATCCTAGCCCTTACAGGTGATATACAAGCATATTTGATTTGTTTGGGCACCCATGAGGACACTTGTGTGCCCCTACCTGTCATTTGGAGCACCATAGGTTATTACAAGGTACCAACCCCTTTTTCCATTGCTTTTGAGGGTTCTATTATTCATTGTGCCACCAATGGACCTCATTAAGCCTCTTATAGGGCCCTACGACATGAATAGATTATTGTTTGACCTCTTGAGAGGGTTACTCTTTCATTTATGAGCTAGTTTGGTGGGCTTGTCACCAAAACTTGAATTATTATAGCATTATTTTATTTTTGGGGCTTATGTAGGCCAAGTAGGCTAATTCAAACTCCTAATTTGTGTATAAATACAAGTGAGATGTGTTCATTTTCTCATCATCACTTTGGATTGGATATTTTTTCTCTCTTAAGAATTTCACACTTTTTCTAGAGGATGAGTTAGAGCTTCATGTGTGGATATTGGTCCATCTTCTCTTGAAGCTTCTCTCTTGTCAATTGTGAATGGTTAGATATATTTTGTTACATTCACATATATGATTTTGATGATCTTCTTTTTCTTCTTTGTCATAAACATTGGACTGAGATTTTTGTTGTTCTAGGGCTAATTGGTGCATGCATTACTGCTTAAAATTGTGGAATTTTGTCTCTATTTTAGCATCTCTCAATGTATGGTCCATGTAATATGAACTAAATCTCCTATGGGTAATTCTATTGAAAGATTTTTCCTTAATAAGCCATTTCCTTTGCACATCTTAGTATAAAAGTTGCAAGATCACTTCTCCTTGACCTAGAAGGCTAGTGAAGTGGTCTTGAGGCCTCCTTGACTAGGAATAAAGTAATCCTACTCATATTCATCATTTAATCTAATCTAACAAAGACTAAGGCACTCATCTAACAAAAGGTGGTCACCAAAAATCACATTCTTTCACCTTCTTTGAGGTATAGCCAAGTTGGGGCACCTAGGACATCAATTTCTTGACAAGCTAGCCCTCCAAAAAGTTTGATCTCATAAGGTCTATTCCACTATTGTTTCCTCAAGGTCTCCTCCAATTTTGAAGCCATTCTGATGGTGGAGTTGGGAGAAAATCCAAGCCTTAGCATCGAGATCAAACTTTTCCTTAGCGTCCCCAAGACTAGTACCTCATAGGATCAAATCAACACCTTTTAGTGAAAATTATTTCTTTGATCATTTTCCCACCTTGTCTAGGATAAGAACATCATTGGTCACTAAACTCATTCCCCTATCCTAGACCAGATCCACTTGGTCTTGTGTGGTCCCATTCCTTTGAAAAGACAATTCTTCAAGAACCATCCAAGATACCAATTGCAAAAGGCTTTTAGGGATTAGAAAGTTCCTTCATAAGCCATATCCCATAAACCTAACCCTTGAATCCTCTTTTCCTTTCCCTAGAAGACATTATAATTTTCTTAGAAAGCAAGCAAGCCTTATCATTCTAACTCTTTTGGGAAAGATATTTTTTGGGTCACTCCACATCATTTCTTTCACTTATTATTCATTGGTGACTCCATAATATACCAGATATCCTCCCATCAACGAAATTTCATAAATAGAAGGGAGCCTTAGCTGAGGTGACAATGGGCTAAGTCTATGTTTGTTGCCCTTGGCCTAGTTTTTACCCTTTAAGGATCCCCTTTAGGTCCCCTGCTAGTTTGAGCGGTAACATTTTGGCATTACGAAACATGTGTTTGGTTCCCCATATGACATAGTGACATAACATTATCGGTGACTCCATTGGAAGAATGAAGCCCTAGTTCTTCATTAAACTTCAAATTCAATGCTTGTAGGGTGAAGCAAGCATTTGTTAAGGTAATTTCATTCACTCTGGCAACTCCCATATCATTAAGGACCCAACAACATGTTGACCACATATATTCCTGCCATAGATATGACAGGGACCCCAAGATATCCTTCATCAAAATCCATGAAGAATATGCTAATGTTAAATGGGGATCTACATTCCGCAGCCAACCATGTGGTAAGGTTCATAAGGTATCTTTCATAGCAAATTATAACTCAACCTTGTGACCAAATGGATTTTTTTGTCCTATCCATTGCCCCAAACCCGATTTGCTTGAGTCATGTAAACCTAAAATCATTTTTTCTCTTCCAATGTTGACTACACACTTCTTGTTGCATGAAGGATCAAGTTTCCAATCTCATGAAGTCATATCCCAAATGTTAGATATAGCCCTTTAGGAGGAGGAAGTTTTTGAATATGGTTTTATTCTTGAGGAAGAGTCTCTTATTGAGGCATACTTTAATGATGGTTCCAAAGTAGGGACTCATGAATTTGAAAGCATGTCCTCTAAGGATAATAAAGAGGATCTCAACTCCGAGAGCCCTTGGACATTACAAGAATGGATGGTGGAATATGAGAAGTCTTGCAGGAAATTGATGGCCACATATAACTCCCAAGAAATTTTCTCCCACTACTGTGAGCAATCATAAAGGCTCCGTAACACGAAGAGTGAATATAAAGAGAGTCTTACTGATGACCTTCTTCTTGAGGTATTTTACTAAAATCACATAGTAAATACCTTGGAGATAATTCTTCAGGAACAGATGAAGGAGGAAAATTCCTCCCTATCTAAAGAAGGGAATGAATGGAATCCTAAACAAAACCAAATATATAGTGAAGAATGAGAGGATTCTAAGGAAGATTGTGACAATCAAATGAACAAAGAATCTATGAGTGACTTTGGACAGTAGATTGGGGATGAGTATGATTATAGAAATGACGACCCCTGTGGTTTCTCAAGTCCATAAGAATGAGCTTAGATAAGAAGAAAATTCTCTACCCTTTCTGAAGAACAATATTGGTCCTCATGAAGCCCTTCATAGTGATTGGAGAGGTCTCTTCTTTATGTTCTAGGATGATTCAATCAAAGAAGAACCTTCCAAGATTGTGGGAACTTCTGATAACTCTAGTATAGAAGAAATCAAGAAAGATGCTTCCTTAGGCCATGTCCCCGAGAAAGGGCTTTTCTTCAAGTTTCAACATTCCTCCCCTACCTTGGAAATGGAGTTTTATGATGATGTTCATTCCCCTAGTCTTGAGTAGGAGTTGCGTTGCCCTACAAAGAACCAGGAATCATGGCTTTTCCCCAAATACAATGATGAGTACATTTCCTGTTTTCCCAATGACCAAAATAATATCATCCTAAATATGTTCGATACATTCAATCTTTCTTACCTAAAGTGTGATAGACCTAAGATAGCTCTTCATCAAAGATTCATGTACTTGATCATTGACATTTCTATCTCCTAGTTAGAAGACCAAATTCAATCTTCTTGGTTGATGTCTTTCCCTTCTTCTAGGGTTCCTCTCTAAATGATATGGGTCTTTTTTTTCCCACCTCCCGCCCCCGTAACTCCTCGCATCATTATCCCCATTTATATTTTTGAGTCTATTGAAAAATAATCATGGAAGCATGCATTCTTCTATTGATAAATTGACATCTTGGTTGCATTGGGTCTATTACTATACCTAGCACTTGACATTGTATCATGTTCATGGTAGAGTAGGTTGTAGCACATGTTAATTTTGCATTAGAACTAACATCATATGATATGTATCATGGTAAATAGATGCATATTTGCATATTTTATTTTTGTTGGTTTTATGACATGACATATAGCATGTGCAATCATGAGAAGTCGTGAAAGCATGTTGCCCTGTGTTTTTCCATCTATTATATGTGCAGGTGGTAGGTCTATGCTAACCAAGAGATTGTTGTATTTCTCATGACATCCCATTCTAACAGCTTTTCCCACTTCTTCGAGAGATCACATCCCAGTTGGAGCTAGATGTTACCCACCATTTTGTGGGTAATATCCCTAGGAGAATTTTTTTTTTCTCCAAGATAGTCCTCGGTTGATGCAAGCAACCCCTTATAACCACCATCTAGCTCATTGTGCCATTTATACACCACATGAGCCAGCCATGTGGTCCCTCACCCATCTACCTTGATTGTATGTTTGAAGGTGGGTCTCCCAAACCTAAAGGTATGCCTTGTCATTTGGTAATTGAGTATTGTAGTTTACTTATCATCGACACATTTGGGCATGGATTAATGGGGGGCTTCAGTGGAGAGAATGGGTTAGTAATGTGCCCTTGTCCCCTAGACTGCTTTTGGATATTAACCTTGCATTCTAACCCCATGAGATCTCTTTTACTGACCATTTGGATTTACAGATGGTATTTCATGGGAAACCCTGATTTTGGTTGCGTGGTCCCACTCCCTTATCCATTTATATTGCCCTCTTTCCACTTATTATTACCCCATTCATTATTTCTCCCACCTAGGTGCAAATTCCTCCATTGGGTCCACATAGGTTTAGCTTGCCCCTTCCCCTTGCCCACACCTTGGTTCATGGCCTAGAATGATGCCTAGAGGTTGATGCAGCAAAAAAGAAAGATAAAATCATATTTGGCCACATTCAATAGAAAAATGTACCACAAGATGAAAAATATGTCCGAGACAAACACATTTAACATGTGCACAAAAGCCAATACATGAGCCCTGCCCCATCAGCATGGCCATCACCCTAGTTCCTATAATTTCTATGAACCTCCTTCATCATATAGGAACCCATGATTGTCACAACCCCTGGTGGGCAATGAAGCACCCTACTTTTAAAGGGGGTATTCACTGCTATATCTTATGCATCATGTTGTTTCCCCTTGAGCCTCAAGTAGTTAATCAAATAAAATCATAAAAAGGCAAAAGGAATATAAAGAAGAGTTGAAAAATCAAGTTCAGGGTACCTCATTGTCATAGACATATTTGGGCACTGCAACCCCAATCATATATGTCGATAAACCAAGGTATTTTTAACCCCTAAAAGTGTTGTTTCATACCCTAAAGGATCATGGTCAACTAATTACATCATTTCCCAGAAGTTCCACCTGAAAAACCACTTAGAACTGGCCAAAACTGGACCATACTGACTGCTCCATGGTCAAGGTGTGATGCATACTGGCTGCTACACTAGCTAGGTGCGATGCATAGTGAAAGAGCCTTCTGTGGGGTGCGATGATAAAGAAGAGACAAATGGCAGAGACAATTTGCTAAGTGGATGCTCATGGAATCTTCTAGAAACTTCTCCTATGACACTTGCCTCTCTGAATTATCCTAGGGATGAGTGAGAGATAAAAGAAATATCCGAGTGGAACCAAGAACTATCAGTGGAATGACACTAATCAAAAACCCAGAGCTGACTCACCCCCTTGCAAGACATCTATATATGGATCCCTCACCTGAGAGATCTAGAGGCTGGAATTTTGTAATTTGTAAGGAATTGTTATTGGTTTCTCTTTGAGAAGGAACATTGTATTGTTGGGTGATCTTGCTTTTCATGAGGTGAAGAGGGCTCTGATGCTGGATCAGACAATTGGGTTGTAATCCTCTCTTCTACTATTAGTAAAGTTATTTGAGTTTTCCTCCATATAATCGTGTATTTGTGAATCTTGTTATTTGTGAATGCAATTATATGGTCAATGTATTTCTGATTCTGCATTGTTTATGGTATTATAGATCATGATGCTTTGATGGTGTTTTGTTGCTTTGCCTCTATAGGTATTCTCTAAAGTGGGACAAGTAGGGGAGGAATGGCAAGCTCTATCAAGGGAGAGAGGAAACAAGCAAGGAGCCACATGAAAGATTCAGGTTGGTGCTCTTTGCTTCTCTCTTATCTATCATACATAAAATAAATCACAATTTGCTTTAACTGTTTGTTTCTAAGATAGCTACACATCTTAGTGGGACTAGCAGATCGAAAAGACACTAGTTTTCCCGGAAATACTCATCTACCACGATTGATCCCTCCTATACATTATAAACTCAAGTGTGGGTTTCCCTCTTATTAGCTACCTGTTAGAGACGGTCTTTACATCCCTCTGTCAGAAATCATTTCTCTTATTGCATTTCATTTTAAGGTGTCTCACTCGATTCACTCAGTTGCATTCCGCTAGGAGCATGCCATAATCTAATGGAAGGGTCTTGTTATTCATTACCCCTCATGCCTTGCACTACTGGCTCAGGTTTGTTCATCAAAATCAAGTTTTTGAGTCACTTACAGTCCTATTTTAGTCCTTTGATCAGAGTCACTAGGTCTAGGGTTTCACAAATTGTGTCTTCAAGATGTCCAATAAAGCCAACAGGCCAGGGGGAGGTTCTTAATAAGTTGTCATTTCACATATTTTCATCATCATATGGATGGATTATGAATTTTCTTCAAAACTCTGTTTTGAAGAAAATTTGACATTTCGTCTTTTGTAATAATTTTCAAAAAAAAAATCAGTTGTTGAATTCTTCAGGCGTAGCCCTGGTCTCCTTTACCAAATTCCATGTCAGCTATCCCTACAAAAAATTGCCAACAATTTCATCATTTCAGTCAAAATATCAAAAAGGAAATTTAAAAACAGAGTTGTATTAAAATGGAAAAAGTGCCAATGCCAAAACATTACAAAGATGGGTCTTGGAGAAACAAAAATCAAATCCATGTCTTTATAAGGATATTTCCATGAGGATCAATTTCATTTGCATGCCAAGATCAAAGAGAAGCCATTCAAAGCAAATTGGTCGAGTTAGTGCGCAATGTGGGTGAAGTTGGAGGAAGCTTGGCCGGCGCGGCGCATAGAGCAGGTGGCATGGCGCACTGGAGAGGCGCGGCACACTGGGAGAGAACGCACAGTGTAAAATTACACGGGCGCAACGCACTGGGACGGTGCGGTGCATTGGGTATGCGGCGTGGCGCATACACCTGAAAGCCCGAAATTTCTTAAAATTTCTCCAAATTTCCAATCACTTGCGCGGATTTTCCAGGTAGAACCTTCTTCTTGATGTTTCATCCACTTTTGTAATAAGCTATGGTGGTTTATGGATGATAATGGTTGAACAAACATATCAAGCCCTCCTTCTAAAAGCACCTCAAGGAAACTTGTTGTCAGGGTTTCAAATTCATTGTTTTGCTACCAAAGTCACTCCTCCATCCCATTTCTCCCTTGTTTTCATCATTCCCTAATTTCCTACCTCCCCCTTAAGTTCATTAATTCCTTCTCCTACATTCTCTTTCCCAAATTCTCAAACCCCACACCTCATGCCCTACACAACAATTCCTAAACCTATACATCAAATCCCTCAAAACCCTCCTACTTTTCCCTAATCCCTATAGTCCCAATAGTCCCTAATCCCTTAATACTTTCCCTCTTCCTAACATTCCCTTGTTGCATTTTTTCCCTTTCGTGGCAGAATTCAACCACATCACAAAAAAGCAGTCCAAACATAGTTTTATCGCCAGCATCTATTTTTCCAAGGCATTTTGTATAGTAGCAGTTATGTCATCCGGTCATTCATCCGATTATGAAGTGGATACCCAAAGTGCCTCACCCACAGAGGGACATGTACCCCGGAGGCCTCATAAACGTGGTAGCCATGTTAGAGAAGAACCGACCACCCTTACAGAATTGTAGGCCTGCCCTCTTGCCATCTCTTGTTTCCAGTTTCAGCCATGTTATGAATTTTGTGAAAAGGTTGCTACTGTTCAAGTCCATCAGGAGTTAGCTCGCTTATTTGTATTACATTTACATGGTGGTCAAGTTACATTGGCTGGTGTCACTTTCACACTTACACCAGATTCTATCTCATTGGCAACCGGCATACCTAACATTGGAGAACCATGGAACAAGAGGCAGAAGAATGACCGACAACATTATGAGCCATATATTAAACCCAGTTTCTTGAGGCAGCTAAAGAGAGTGTTCCCTTTCCGATATCTCAAAGATGAATATGCTCCATTAATGAAATTAATCATGAAGTATTTCAGTTGTGAAGGTCGCTTCTCCCAACTATATGCTTATCACATCAGGTTGCTCATGCATTTCACCTGGGTACGGATGATGAACATGCCATATTTTATATGCCGAAACATAGAGAGGATGACAGCCCTTGTGCAGCACAAGACCCCTTAGCAGCAGTTCAACAGTATTTGCCACTTTGCTCTCATCAAAATTTTGGTGGTTGATTAGCTTGGATTATAGGGCATCACTTGGGATGATTTCATCTCTCGTGACTTTTTCAGAGCTTTACAAGGACCTTCAGAGGTTGGGCATGACACTGGTGGACCTTCTCATTAGCAAGAAGGCCATGATCCACACACTGCTACTATACCAGTCTTCATTACATATCAGAAGGGCACGAGGCAGTTATTTGCAGCAGCCAAGCGATTGTTATCTCCACCCGGGGTGGAAGGGGCCTCGCTTCCGACATCAGCATCACAGGTACAGGACAGAGGCAAGAGGCCAATACAGGGCGAGGGGCCTTCAGGTGAGAAAGAGACTGATTTCATTCTCGTTCAGGATGATGTTACAGATATGGGCTCACAAAATGCGCATCTTATAGAGATCATCCAGGAGCAACAGACACAGATCACAGCCTTGTCTCCTGAATGTAGAGGACTAAGTGGACTATGAAATACTTGGAGTAGAGGAACAAACAGCTCGAAGATCAACAGGCAATCATGGATTTGCAAAACATCCACGAGAATCACCAAGCTGCCCAAAGAAGAAGGATTGAGCCCACTTCATTAGAGCAAGAAATTAATGATTGTTGTGGAGGTAAATCCCCTCTGCGGACAGAGGCGATCCCACTAGCCCAAATGGGGTCTAGCAACAATCGAACAATGCTAACACGCAGGTTCCTAATTGAAAATTAAAGACCGATGATGAGGGCCTACCTGGATTCCAACACTAGTACTTCTAGAAGAGTCGTCGCTCCCGTTCCTTTGCTCCGACTGGTCACAATCCCCACGATCCTTGTGAACGGACACATGCACATCCAAAGAACGACACAAATACAAGCATAAAATCCAAGAGATGCAACTATATATCAGTCAGAAAGGATATAACTCAATCATCATTATAAATACAATAAGAGTGGAACCATAATGATAGTCGTCTATTATTATTGATAAACAAAGAAGAATACAACCATAGTTCTGATGTCAAATCATCATTTGGTTGGGTGATCAGCAACACATGCCTTGCAAAGCTTGTTGGGAATGGGGAACAAGCCTCTCTCTCCTTGGTTACTTGGACAAGAATCTCCTCACTTAAGATTTAGCCTTATGGGGATGAAGAAGGCTTCTTGTAGCTTAGCAATTCTCAGACTTTGGGACTTAGAATTTGGAACTTGGAGACTAGAACTACTAACTAGCTTATCAAAGGCAAAAGGAAAAGCTTTTATAAATAGAGGAGAAGGAGTTAGGGTCATCCACAAGATTCATGGGATTGGCTTTATCACTAAGAAGCTTCCATGAGAGGTGGAGAACTACTTCCTTTCTATGGAGATTCGAAGCCCAACTGGACCTACTCAAGATGGAATCAGTTCATGAATAGGTTAGGAAGAACCTTCGTAAGTTTGTTTGTTAAAAACTTTACCCAACTGGGCTGGCGCGAGTGCGACTCTAAGACAGAGCGCCAGTTGGCACGCCCTCTTTGGAGGATTTCCCCCATTGGCGCGAGTGATACACAGTGGAACCACGCCAATGGAAAAAGGGCTATTTTTATGGGTATTTTGCAGAAGGTGTCTTCAGGGCATATGAAGTACATACTCAAGGGGATACAATTCAAGTGTTTCTAGGTCATGTCACTTCTCATAGGCCCCGGAACGAGTCCTCCAGGGTGCGGGAGAAGGGGTAACATGGACAGTGACAAATTACTGTGTAACAGATGCCCCCTAAAGCATGAGGCTCGAGAGAGAGAGAGGGGTGAAATGCTTTACAAGAACATGGCCAACTAAAAACACTGCCCCCAGAGAACCTGCATGAAGAAGTACAACTGATATCTCAAGTACATGATGTATGTGGTATGGGCGCAGCCATCCATAGAAAAGTACATAAAAACTAGATCCAAGGTATGGGCGCAGCCATCCAGTAAGGATCGATAAATAGACTCAGGCATGGTCGTAACCATCCAGTGAATGAGTCATGTAATGATCATAATAATCCACAAAATCACAACCTGGATCTCAACAGACAAAATCCAGGGTCTTGCGCTCCATCTCAACCCGAACAAAGTACAAGTTCAAGCATGCGAATATGGGAGTTGAAGTCGAACATGCAGGAACATTGTCTGATTACCAGTCAATGATGAAAACTGTTAACAGACATGAGAGGTACCACCAATAATGACAATGGTCCTCAAGGTACTATAGGTACAATCTACAGCGTGCGAATCAATGAGCTGACGTTGAACACCCGTAGAATCATTCGATCGGAGGACAATGATGAAAACCTCACGTCGAACACGAAGAACCTGCCATTGAGGCATGTAGGCTCCAAGGCACCTGAAGGGAGTCTCTAAGTCAACTTCCTGGATAATGAGCTGAATTCGACAGGAAGTGACCTTGAGCAAAGGTGGGCCATAATGTTTCCCACATCATCGACATGAGACAAGGTAGGATAAGATGTTTGTGTGAGGTATCAGAGGGAGGTTGAGTATTCTGCAGAGGTCAACTTCTCTTGAACATATTGGCGGCACGACAGTGGACTCGGCAGTATTTGACATCAAATGATCAGGGGTCATGGTGGCAGGGCAACGAGAAGATGAGAGGTCAAACAGGATAACCCAAACCCACAAAGGCGAGTGCAAAAACAAGATGAGATGTCCCCACCCAGACACGAATGCAGACAAGTGCCATGTTCAAGAGCGACATACTACCGACACGACAACAATTATGGTTCCATTTTCCCCACCATTTCTGGCGAGTATCCCGATTATTTTTTTATAACAAGCTTTACGGGGATAGCATATGCTTGAAAGGCGTCATTGCAACGGAATCCGATGTCATTAATTTTTAACGAGTCTAACAAAGGAAGAACTCGGCGTCTTTTCATGTTTAGAGAATTTGAAAAGGAAGCAGAAAAGTAAACTCCAAAGGTGTCCTTTTTGGTAAAGTTGTGTCTCTCGAGCCCGAAAAAGTATAAAGCGATGCTCGAAAGAACTGCCCGATCATTACGATCGAGGAGTACTTTTCATAAGTAGTGATTTTGACCTCAAAAAGTAAAAAAGCGATCGAAACCACGTCGCTTCGTAACCATTAACGAACCTAAAATGACAAAGGTCCAATGATTGTTTCGTCTTTACATGGTCGGAAAAGGGTTTAAAGACGACCGCCTATCATTTACGTTTAACGAGTCAAGAGGAATAACTCGGTAATCTTTTCATCTTTAAATGGTCAGAAAAGAGTTGAAAGCAGACCTCCATTTTTGTTGACACCTAATCTTCATGATTGGGAATTTTATGTAAATAAAATTAATTGGGAAGGTGAACAGTCATCGGGAGATGAACTGAACAATCACTCCCTATTGTATATAATAATGGGTTACCTATGGAATAAAAATCAATCAGTTTTCTGCCAAAACTGGAGTTACTCCTGGCCTGACATGGTATCAGAGCCAGGTCCTTTTTTTAGCTCTTGTGCCTTGTAACTCCTCTGTCCTCTGTCCACTAACTGCCTACTGCTCTCTGTCCCCTCCACAGTAGCTATTGTGTGTTGTATGTTGGTCACATCCCGTTGGAGAAATGGTTTCCTCTTATGTGCCATTTCCACTGCCCCTATGTTTACGTCAATGAATCAATTTCACGGGGTGCCGAAATCCCTTCATTTTCACTTGCTCAAGCACTAGGATCTGAAATTGATCCTAGTATACATGTTGGACGTTTTCCTACTGATTTATTTCTTGCATACATTGCTGCATGCTTAAACCTGACATTTAGAATAATTGGATTACTATGGCACTGGACACTTGGTGGCATTCTTGTTTCTAGCAAATTCACCCAGCGGTCATGGAATTTCAGTTCCTTGGCTTTCTTTTCGAGTTAATTTTCCAGACATTGGCTCTCTACAAAACCATCCGTTGAAAAACATCTTGATTATATCTGTTAAAGAAGAGTAATCACATGGATTCGATTCCTGCTCCATCCCCGGCTACGACCTGTATTGCTTGTAACAACTACATGGTCTGCATGTTCATGTGATGGTTCCATCTGCGTGTTTGTGTGAATAGTATACAGTATGCTATATGAGTAGTATACAATATGCTATATGTATTATGAATTGAATTGAATGAAAGACCCAAGGGAACGCTCAATGTAATCGAAGAAGCAACAACATTAGTTGTTGAAGGCGCAATAACGTGTTGTACTAAGCTTGGCCATTCGAGCTGGAAAAGCTTCCTGTCAGCGTCCAAAGACAAAGCCGATCTGAGTGGCATTACACAGAAGCTACATTTCATGTATTCAAAAATTGATGTCCATATCGGTATTCGTAATTTAACTGCCATTAAAATCCTAGGGCCGCTGCACCCCTGCATAAAATTCTATCCCTGCATAAAATTCTATCCCTGCTCAGACTTTGGATGGTTTTGAATACATTTCCATATCATAATCATTTTTTTTTAGCAGCATAAGTTTTTTTTCTTCCACAAGAGCACATTTTTTTTGCCATCAGAAGTATTATTCTATCAGCAGAAGTATTTTTTCTATCAGCAGAAGCTTTTTTTACAGAATGCATTCAATCATCTCTATTGTAGGAATAGTTCTCACTGGCAAGGAGAACTATCCTGATTAGTCCTGGATGATACAACACACCCTCATCTTCAATGAGTTGTGGAAAGGAGTGTGTTTTGGAGAAGGAGACAGTGACCCAGAAAAGCCTACCTCAGACAAAGAGCTCGCCATTTGGGAAAACAAGAACAACAAAGCTTATGCATTAATCGCAGCATCTATAAATAAAGAGGTGAGTCTCCATATTTCATCATATTCAACTGCCTTTGAAGCTTTACCAAAGCTGAAAGAACTCTATGACTCACATTCTACACTTGAAGTCATCCAACTCATGATTAAACTCTTCACTCTTGAACTACAAAATAATGATCCTCTTGCTCTTGCATCTGAA